>JASCZW010020288.1:0-12485 GCA_034211315.2 Aedes japonicus | reverse complement strand
TGTTCTCGAGTTATGCAGAAATTCGTATTTTATTTGTATGCGAGCCCCTCCCTCTCTTTAACAGAGAGAGGAGGGGTCTCAAACTACCGTAGAAACATTTATTTCTTCCAAAATCCCCACATGCCAAATTTGATTCCAGTAACGTGATAAGTTCTCGAGTTATGCAGAAATTTCAGTGTTTTTTGTATGAGAGCCCCCTTCCTAGAGATGGGAGGGGTCTCAAACCACCGTAAATATCAAAAAAGTTGAATTTGAATGGAGTATTAAAGATAATAAAATGAATACATATCATATACAATCGTGAGCCATTGTTTATATTTGAAATGGGATATTTCATAAGGGTGACTACTTATGTTCCCTAAGGGTGATCCTTTTTGTCGAAATTTGAAAAAAAATATATTCCAAACAAATCAAAATTTGAACGGCATATTGAAAACAATTGTATCTTAAAACGTCTTTTCATCATCGGAGCTCATTGGCTAAATTTTTTTCGTAAAGCTTATTTAGGGTGGCTCAATTACTTTCCATTAGGCTCGTGCTTTATGACAAAATATTTTAAAATATTCTTAAGATTCAGAATGTAATTTTGAAGTCCTGCTTTTTTTTCTCCCATATCATCATAGACTATTCACAGATACAATTTTGGAATTGAACGATATTATTATTAATATTATTATTAGTTTATTAGAGAGGTTTGCAATAACAGCACAGATAATAGTCATCCAAGTTGGACAGCCCTCCGTGTGTAGATTTCTTTAACTGATATTTTAAAGTTACAGCCCGTTTCCGTTAGTTTTGATGAATCGTATGTTGATGGCACCACCTGCATGCCTCGAGATTTGATGGTCGTTGTCAATTTTAGTTTGGTGAAACCTAGACTAGGCGGTGCTGATGTTCCAACGGTCTACTTTTAAAAAATCACGCAGTAAATTGAGAAAAGAATGTTCGAGCCTGGATGTCTGTTCTGTGTGATAATAGGTTAACCATTCGTCTCTGGCAGTTTAGCGATATTTTTGCAAGCTTTTATGCAATATTAAATCTCTTTGTGATTCAACACATACATGTTATTTTCCATTGTATACGACGGAGGTCATTTTGCAAGGCGATGAAATAATACAGGTTTCGTTTAAACTGTTTTGCTTACATTCGATATGTGATATTTCATTACAGTGTTTTACTTCATTAGAGTGGTTTACTTGTTTTCCATAAAGATGTATCTTCTGGTAAAACCTTTCACAAAATACCTTCCTATCTTTCTACGGATTTCTAACCACAGATCAAAAGATTATGGTACGGAAAACCACGTTATCATTATATAATGTTCAACATAAAATGTAGTTATTAACGAAAGAGAATTGTTTACATGAGAGCTCCTCATTGTTAGGTAGGTCCATTCCAAAAGTTTTGCGATTTGTTCATTCGGAATGCGACACTTTTCTAAAGGAAAACAGTTCGTTGTTCTCGTCTCATACAAAATCCACTCATCGAGTAACAGTGAGCTTCGCATTTCTGTCTTGCACCATCTGTGCAAACTCAGATTAAAAAGATTTGAAATTTAATGAGATTAAAAAATTTACTGAGTTTTGAGCTCCAAAAACGTGTAGCGAGGAGCATACCAACTTTAACGAACTTTAACTTTAAGGTGTTGAATTTTGCAATGGCGTTAAGCAATGAACGAGAGGGAGTGGAAAGGAACTTTGATGCATTTCGTACCTTTTGTTAATTATATCTCATGTATTTCCATAGTTCCATTTGTTTTTTTTTTTGACTTTTATACATTGTTCGATGTTCTGCATCTAACATCAAAATTTGTTGTTTCTGTTTTTATTCCGTTAACTATTTCGGATTCTGTGTTTTTATTAATACAATACCTCTCTCATCATAGTCATTTACTACTTCCAAACTTTGAATACGTCTTTTGACATTTTCATAATCTCCGATTCCCACAAGGATCCCGAAATATTTAGTGCATATTACAAATAGAACAAAAGGTTCGGTCAGTGATGTCCATATCCTCAGTGTGCTAAAGAGAGATTTTAATTTTTCCACCACTCTCCCTACCTCAACGTTAGCTTTTCTCTCTTGTTCATATTCTCCACCGTGTATGTACGCGGGTAGTGCTTGTGAGTTATTTTTATTCACACAACACTCGATCGCTCTAGAGTGAGAAAAAGAGCTCTTAAATTCACAGATGCGAATGCAAATAAATTTCCTGACACGTGCGCTCCAGTGAGCTCACTGGCGTGAGCTTTTTTGCTAATATACATTCGCTTGAAAGCTGCATAGTAAGAAAGAAAAATGTGTCTTCCCACTTCACTTTCTCGGACATTTTATACAATTCCGATGACGTTTTTACAGCATATCACAGAAAGAGCACTGGCGCGTCCATGCACAAGTGTACGTGGCAGCGATCGCAGGTGAGAGCACGTAGGCGAAAACAGATGAGAGCACGTGAGAGCGATCGTTTAAAAGAGAGACTGATGTATCTGCGATAATTTTATGGCAGGTGTTAAACAAAAGACCCGCCAATACGCATTCGGTAAGAAGGAAGCTTAGCTGAATATTTTTCTTGTAGTCTGTATAAACTGAACTTGAAAAAGGAAAAAAAAATGATTTTTAATAATTTTTTTGACTTATTAATAAAAACTACTCACACATACACTCAGTAGCAAAAAAAAAAGCCGAGCAAAATTTTGTTTGCAAAAAACTCCATGTTCAACCTCCTGTAACTTTGTCAATTATCGATATTTTTGGCTGAAAATTTAACAACATTATGAACAATGTATATACCTTAAGTGATCAAAATTTCATGTTGATGAAATTTATAAATTTGAAGTTATCATAATATATGTGAAAAAGGTCATTTTTGGACATAGCAATTTCAAAAATCCGTATTTCTGTGAAAAATTTAGGTAGCATATTAAAAATTTCTCCATAGCTTAAAAAAGTACAGAAAACAATGTGGACAAAATTTAAACTATTTCTTATAAGTGGTTTGGACTACAGCTGGCGTCAAAGTTGACGCACCAACATAAGCATTTCCCTTTTTCACTCGATACTGACCTTGCTGAAATATCGGTGCAAAAAAAAAGCCGAGGTGAATTTTATTAATAATACTGTATTACACTGTATACGTAATTTTCACAAACCAATTCATACTGAATCCCATATTTTCAAAGTTCTTCGTGGTTTACACTAGTTATTTAGGATATTTATCGCGTAACAAATCATGTGTTTTAATAAGATGAATTCACCTCGGCTTTTTTTTTGCACCGATATTTCAGCAAGGCCAATATTGGGTGAAAATGGGAAATGCTCATGTTGGTACGTCAACTTTGACGCCAGCTGTAGTCCAAACCACTTGATGGAAACAGTTCAAATTTTGACCACATGATTTTCTGTACTATTTTAAGCTATAGAGGAATTTTTGATACGCTACCTAAATTTTTCACAGAAATACGGATTTTTGAAATTGCTATGTCCAAAAATTACTTTTTTCATATATGTTACGATAACTTAAAGTTTATAGATTTTATCAATACGAAATTTTGGTCATATGAGGTCTATACATTAATCATAGTGTTGTCAAATTTTCAGTCAAAAATATTGATAATTGACAAAGTTACAGAGCATTGAACATGGCGTTATTTAGGAGCAAAATTTTGCTCGGCTTTTTTTTTGCTACTGAGTGTATTACTGTTTGACCAAATTTTGTTACATCACAATGTATTTATCATCAGTTTTATTTTCTGTGTGTGATTAAATTAAGCAAACTGTGCTGGTGTGATTGATTGGTATTGTACGTTGTATATATGTTGTATATTTCCTGTAAATTTCAAATATGAGTTTAGATTCATTTACTTCAAGCAAGTACAGGAATGGTTGTATTTTATCATGGTGTTTTTGTTATTTAATGTGAATTGTTTTGTTATTTAATGTTTTTGGAGTGAGAGGTGAGAGATTTTACTCTAAAATGCAAAATTTATCATCAACTTATGTCCACCAAATGGTTGGTAGTTGATTTGTATGTCATAACTGTTTTCCCAAATTTGCCATGAAAATGTCACTCAAATATGAAAGAAAATGGTTAATTTTTTTAAAAATCCATATTTTCATGGGTAAAAAAATTCAAACTTTGGGGATCCACTTAACGAAGACCGAATGAGCTAAAATTTTGCACGAGGACTTTTTTCGAGGAGACAAAACTTTTTAGCACTATTTTTTTAATTCGATGGTCAAATTTTTCCCATACATTGCATTGGATTGGCAACCTATGAGCATGTTGTTATTAACTAGCATATATTTGGGTTGTTTCTGAAAAATTACTTCCACTGAATAACCCCTTTTGCGCTAGCCTGTTCTACTTACTTCCCTGAGTAACTACCATATTTTCCTGAAGAACATCCAGTCATAATACTCGAACCCCTTACAAAGAAAACATAACCAAGAAGGAAAGGTGTACCATCGGTTCCATCGTCGCTCTCGTCGTCGTCGTCGTCGTAGGTCGCCGTATCAATTTATTACATTATGGGTGATTTTTATTTAAACAATGTTCGTTATTGTTCCAACCACCACCAAAGAGCTCCGGCGAGTCATAACCTCAAGCTACGCACTCTATTAATTTTCCCGCTCGTTTCGAGCTCGTGCAGTGCCGTCGTTCACTGTCTTTCCCGGATCCGTACTGGCACTGGCTAAGTGGCTACATAAGATCAGCAAGAAAGCCAGCAAGAAACCGACGAAGAAGCTCTCTATAAATTGTCGAGAAATTACGAAAACTAGACAAATAAGGGACACGATCCCGCTCTCCCTCACCATGCCATCCCGGAACATCAGAGCCTTCCACAATTCACCGTCCGTCCGTCCGTCCGTTTGTTCTGTGGTTAGAAAGGATGGGAGCGGTTCGGGAGGGTTGCAATTCTCGATCGTGTGATCTTCCACTGAGAGGGGATTATACGAAGGTAGGTTCCGATCGGGAAGACAGCCAACTGAAGACCGACTGAATCGCAATCGGAGGTTAATCCCGTCCTCTCGATTGTTGTTTGATTAGATGGATAGCTTGCGCGACAATTGACGGCTCCTAAACCTAATCCGCTTACTGTGAGGCTGTGGAGTCAGAACTTCCAATCCTACGGTTCAATTAATTCCATTTGCCGGCAGAGGGTTCCACCGCAAGAAATCGAACCGTACGATCCCATATTGTTTGTGCTCAAGAAAGCAGAGCGGAAGAAGAACACGTGAAGATAGGCCCAATAAAGCAGGAACGCAACGTGAACAGGGTACCTTCCTCTTCAGTACAGGGCCTCCGATGGTGCAGCAGTGCAATTGTCACGCCTCTTTTTGATTTAAAATGCAGTATTAATCGATACATTTCACATATATCATGTTCTCGCGTTTACCGCGCACACTTTTGCCTCGTTTTCCCGACGATGAGAGCGATGCAGTGTGTTGATACGAGTGCAGCCCGGGCAGCTGAAGGGCATTGGCGAGGATGGGCGAGGATGGGCCGATTCAAGGGGCAATGTAGTTACTGGCTGCAGTTTGTGTTGTATTCTGTTTTCGATCGATGATGCAAAATGTGTACATTGTCGGTCGGTGGGTGCGGGAAGAGGGACCTGAGCTTGGTGATGCCCGCGAGGAACTTGTGTGTGGAACGATGACGACGACGACGACCACGGTTCTACGGCGAGTGGTTCAACAATTTGTGTACTCTGCCTTGTTTTTGGATTTAATAAACATAAGGTAAATTGTTGTAGTCTTGCAAAATATTAATCGATGTGGAACATAAATCCACTATGTTCTACTTGTTGCAGGGGTTATGGTTCCAAATATTTGAGACGGCTTCAACTTAAGTCGTCTGCATTTGTTGAGGATCCAGTAGCAGCAGTGTATCGATCATAGGTTCTCAAACTGATAGCCAAAAACTATAATTTGAAAAAGATTGAACAGAGCAGGCCTATACTTAAGTAAAAAGGACATTAGTGCACATGATGGGCTTACACTAAAAGGATTTGTTATTGGTGCAGAATAGCATAAAAATAATGGTGAATGTTCCGCACTGCTCACTCTTTGATTTGGGACTGTTGATGGATTTACTAAAAACTTTTAAAAAAATCCAAGCTCATTTATTTGTACAGCCACTGCTACTTGCCCAGTATATTTTGGTTGATCGAAATTTCGGGCAATTCGGAGGACTTTAGCTTGGGGACAAAATCGATTTTGTTGGCAGCATACCACTCCAAAACCACATTGGAGTAGTGGCAGCTGGACAAATCGGGCTAAAGAATTATATTGCTCCTAGCATGCCGAAGAACCGCAATACACGCATTTTCAGGCATTCTTCGATGTAAACTGGGATGTCATTGTCGAGGATGTGACAGATGGTTCCATTTTTAGGCCACGACTGCAAATCGTTTACCAAATCATGGCCTTCTTTGCGAACTTGTCGGCAAACACGACCTAGAATCTCCCTGGCACATTCCCACGAACAGTCGCGATGTAAAACTTTTGACCGTCAAGCTGCTTAAAATCGAGTTTGACGTATGTTTCGTCATCGATCAAAGTGTAGGCCTCGTGTTTCATCAAAACACGGTCGAAAAAGAGCTTTGCACGCTTTTTGGTCATGGAATTCTGCTTCATGTACCGGTTGGGCTGTTTACTGGCTTTGTACGACTTATATCCTTCCATGGCAAGGATGTTCGTCACCGTTTGAAAGTTGGCGTTGAACCTTCTGACCACATCCCGAATCGAAAGACCGGCGTTGTCTTTAACGCACCTCAACACCTTTTTGCGCAACTGACGATTCCTGGGTCCAGTTTTTTCGTAGGTCCGCTGATTCTTTCATTCAGGATTTCCGTGTAGGTTTTGAGCACTCGACAAACCGTTGTTTTCGCACTTTAGCCAGCTTGGAACCAGACAACTCCATTTTCCAGGTGTTTGTGCACAATATTTTTTCATCTTTCGGGTTTCATTCGACGTTATATCTGAATTATAATGTTTGAATTGGAAATCTCCTTCTTATTGACATGCAACCCTAGGAGTGGACAGCAATTTCTGCTAGAATTAAAGATGTGAAAAGAAAGTATTGATAGGTTCGTAAGAGCACGACAGGTTGTAAAATTGAATAAAAGTAGTTGAAATTGATCGTAGGACATGTTATTCCTGAATGCGTTTGACTACTTTGATCAAACTCGCAGCAGTTGTTGTACATACAGAAGTGAAGTGTTAACAGTTAGCAGCTCGCGAGGGACGTATCAATTTACTTTTAGTCAGCTTTTAGTTAAACAATGCGTGAACAAATCTTAAACTCAAGATCACCTACAGCCAGAATATCTCAGAGCGGTAATTTGGGTTGCCTACCTCGAGCCCGAAGGGAATCATTTAGCGCAAATCTGACTCCAAGATGCTCAGCATAAGATCAAATTACGTGACTTGCGTTCTGGTCACCTTGTCCACATTCGCAGAGTCTGCTGTCGCTCAGCCCAACACGGTATACATGAGCGTTTGAAGAATAATGATTGGACAAGAGATTAGACATCACACGAAATAAGTCTCGACCCACAACCACCCCCCAAACTAAGGTTGCACTGACACCTTTGGGATGATAGAATGTTGCCATCGCCCTAAATATCCTTTACTCCAACTATACTCCCAGCTGGCAAGTGACTGTTGACGGAAAATTGGTAAAAAAACCTTGATGGCGATTTGTCGGTACCTTCCATAGCGCGCACCTTTGTAAGTGAGTCCGCTCTCTCATTGCCCAGTATCAAACAATGAGAAGGGACCAATGCAAAAGTGGTGATAAAATAGCGCGAAGGTGCCTTATGCCTTGTTCAGACTACATAGTTATAAATGTGTGGGAGCGAAAAGCCCCCACAAAACTGAGACAATTCCTGAAAATGAAGAACCGATCCGGTGTTATTGAGGCTGTCATTGCTAGCGTAATGTGTATTGTCACGCACTCAGCAACATATACAAAAAAAGAAGTTTTAAGGTTTCGTGCAGCGCTATGAATTTCATTGTGTATACTAAAGCCTGTACACTCCTCTATCATTGATAGATCAGTAAAGAACGATTTAGTGGAATCAACTGGGTTACACTGCAGCAAATATCACCGAAGCAATCATAGGACGATGATGCTCTGGGATTCCATGACGTTCGTAATGTAGCATTCATTACAAGCATGTAATTTCTCCATTGTTAATAACTGTCATATCAAAGTTCTCAAAGAGATCATATACCAAGAAAGTCTGGAGTCATCGTACAGTTCTTCTCAGCATGTACCGTGAGAGTTAAAATCTTCCATGGTCAAGAAGAAAGGACCGAACAAGTGTCTAAAAATTGTTGTCGGTTAAGAGGCTTTAAGAGAAATATACACAGAAGCAAATTACAGCATTTTACTTCTAATAAAAGCCTGACATGAGACTATTTCAACCTAGGACACAAGGAAAATTCACTCTATAGAAAGAGTAGCACTTTTTTTATTCAAAAAATTACTCCTCCACTCATATCCTCACGATTGAAGAATATTGAAATATTGAAATATTGAATATTCAAACCATGAAAAGAAAGTTTTTACTGTGGAAAACATTGTCAAAACAATGCTTTTTAAAGGGTCCGAAATTTCAAGACAGTTGAAGATACCTTCGACAATGTCATCAAATGAGAACAACCCAGATTAAAGAGGGGCTTCTGGTCTTAAAATCTAGGCATCAGGGGTTTTGGATATTTCGGGACGAGAAGGGAAATCCTGTAAGTAGTTGATAATACGAAAACTAGGAGGACTTGGATTTTCCTTTCTTCAGCCACTCCTTAAATTTGATTCATGCTGCTTAGGGGCTCCTGTTCAGCTACTTTTCCTAAACGGATACGCCTTTGCTTCCGTGAAGCACCTACCAGAAAAATTAATAATGTTCCCTCTTTGGCCAAGTCAGAGTCAGTCATTTTTGTGAAAGACTGCCTTAAGCGTTGTTTAAGAGAACGTTCCAATTTTCTCACGCATTATTTGTATGCCGCGGAGGAGGAGTGTCCTGGCAAAAAAGGTATTTTAGTGCGTTGTCTGCACTGACTTCAGTCTCATGCCGCTTGCAGGTAGTTGACCAGCGTGCCTTATTGCCACAGTGTGAGAGTGTATGTTCCATCTGCTTGCAGATTTTGCAAACCATGATCCGAAGCCAGCTGAAGTTTACCCAGTTCGTCGCAGGGCAGAACGGGTCTGTTTTTTAACTTTTTTTAACGGGTTAACTTTTTTTTTACCGTCGCCGTTCGATACTGTCTTTGAGCTGGGAAAGTACAGGGTTCTTGAATCAGCCAATCGCCTGCTTCTCCACGATTTCAGGGCACAGAATCACCTCAATGACCACTCCTTCAAACTGCACATCACGAGCTGGGATATACACTCGACATTCCAGTGTGAAATGGGAGACAGCAATCTCTTTCGTCTGCTTCAGATCACAGCCGATCACACGTACTATGATAAATCTTACATTGTTGACCTCTGCCACTCTGCCACTGTGCTCCGTAGGATCACTGGTAATATGATACACAGTCAAAGGTTTATTTTTGACTGAAAATAGACAACCCATGGAATGGCCGATTCAATTGGACAAATTCGCGTTCGAAATTTGATTGCCTGCCCATCATTAGGTGGCAAAAAAAATTCATAATGTGACAAAGCGTTTGTGGTAAATTTTTGGATGGCCCGGTTTGCCTTTCTCGTGGGAGCATTATACACACCCCTATCAAGGCAGATTTAAATCACACACAGACACAATAAACAAGACTAACGTTAAACATAATACACAATATTAAATAAGAACTTCGGGATGAGAGAGAGAAAGAGACAGAGCGCAGAAAAACGGCTGCTTCCGACGCAACGTATGCGTGGATGGCGCACTTCTAGGCGTCTTCGTGTTCAATAACTCAGCAATGGCGGATGACTGATGACGATGCAGTAGTGGATGATTTCTTTGTTTTGGCTGGAAAATCTCACTTTCTTCTATGGAAAAAAACTCATTTTTACTCCACAGCACTAGTGAATCTATTTTTAGAAAAAAAAAAAACTACTTCTAAAGACCTACTCAATGAACTGAGCGATCGGCATGTACAAGGTGCGGCAGAAAATAATGCGAAAATTTGTTTTATTTCTTTCAAATCCCATTTTCAACTAATTCGAGCAATAATATCAACATTTTCGAGTGCAGTTATCTTTATAAAGTCCTTTCATACAAATTTATTCAATGTGTCCTCCATTTTTATTAATAACATCCTCGAGCCGACGCCAGAAGCCAGAGCATGCCTTTCGGACGTAGTCCTCGGACATTGACTGCCATGTGCGTGTTATGGTTGACTTCAGGGTTTTCACACTAAGGTGTGATGTTTTGCAGGCTCGTGCTTCAACATATGCCCAAATTGAATAATTCAACGGATTAAGATCTGGACTGCTAGGGGGTCACAAATCCTTCGGCCAAAACTTCATGTTTTCGTTCAACCATTGTTGGGTTCGGTTGGACGAATGACACGGCGGTCCATCCTGCTGTAGGACATCGTTTTGGTCGTCGGAAAAGTTGGCCTTCACCCGGGTATTGATTTTAACTCCAGCATCAATGAAAACAGGCGGCATTTTCAAACCGTTGGACGCCACCAAGCCAAGCATCATGACACCAGCCGGATGTTTGGTTTGAAATTTGAATTTCACTTTTTCCGGAACGTTCTCCATTTTCTGCGGTGAAATGAACCGGCCCGTGCGGCTGTTGGCCACAGCATTGATGCTGAAAAACTTTTCGTCGGAGAACAGGATTATCATTTTTTCCCTCTTCAACAAGGAAAGCAATCTCTTGGAACGAGTCACTCGTAGTTCTTTGACCCCTTCCGTAATTTGTACGGACCGATTTGATCACGTTCGGCGAGCGAGCAAAGCGTGGACGTCCGCTTCTCGGCTTTCGCTGCTTAGGACCATCCTGCAGGGACTTTTTTTATGTGGTAAACTGTTGCCAAATGGCACCCGACCACCTTGGCAATCTCTGTCGGCTTCTTCTGGGCGAGCAACAAACTGGTGATCACTTCTTTCGCGAACATTTTGACGAATTTGCAATAAAACAAATAGAATGTTTGGATGTAGCACTTGAAAGTTAACATAAACAAATACACTTTCGTCAGAAATTAGTCACTAGCCACACGAATTAACCCAATACTCAAGTTAGGACATTTTCGCATTATTTTCTGCCGCACCCTGTAATACGGTGGATGGTACCATGGTCCAAATCACAGTGACGTCACATCTCAAATATGACAGATTCTGGTGCCCTTGTGTTAAGAAATTCGTGTGTGATTAAAAAAGACAGAGAACATAACTGTTATTGCTATCTCTCTTACTCTCATGGTCAAAAGTGAAGTTAGCTTTTTCCGTGGAATAGTCTATTGTTGTTCCGCTCGAATTTGTCGTCGTACTTCTGAACAACATTCTTTGTGCTTTCCTGTGTTCGCATCTCCACGAAGACCTTTCCTTCGATTTTGTCGATTTGAATGGCAGTCACATCTAGTGGGGTGAGTTTCAGTTTTGACGCAACGAATGCAAACATGGTTTCAACCCTAGAATGTTCTCTAAAATGGTTTCAACCCTAGAATGTGTGGACTCTTAACGAATCCATATTTGTTGCTGGGGGCTTTGACTGTACAACACAGAAAAAAATAATTAATTTTAACAAGCGCGTAAAATTTCCCCTCCTGTATTTCCAAGCCAAAGGAGCGTAAACAACGATATTGTTTGCAATCTTTCATACAACAGGCTCGATTCAGGCGTTATCTGGCTTAAATTCACATGAAATATCCCATTATGTTCTGCCAAATCTAACATTCCCTTTATGTGCATTAGATAACGCAGAAAATTCAGTGTTTCTTTTTATCTGTGAAGCTTTAAACCCCTTCCGAAAAAACTATTTTCCTCTATATCAACGATCGCTCTGAAGATACGTCTGCTGAAAACAATTGTTCAACGATAACTGTCTGTTTTGAGACAGGGCTACTTTGGAGTTCGGAATATGTGGAATATTTTTAAATCAAACATGACAGCTTTGCGTTGCTTGGGAATACCTTGGCCATGGATCAACCAAAAAAGAGGGGTTGAGGCACGACCGCTTGGTTGACTCTGGAAAAAATAACTATTTCACTTGCGCAAAGTAATCAGAAGGAAACTACAAGCTGCTGTTCGAGCAGTAGCTGGATGGGCTGAGAAAGCTGGCTTTAGAATGGCAGCAGAAAAGTGCGCAATCTCGCACTGTTGCGTACACAGACATCATCCATGGACGAGCTCAATTAAAATTAACGGTTGTGAAATTCCATTCCAAAAACAAGTGCGAATTCTTGGAGTAACAATTGGTAGAAGGTGTTTGTTCAATCCCCACTTTGCAGCAACTGCACAAGAATTCGAGGGTAGGATGCACTTAGTAAAAACCATCAGTGATAGAATGAATCAAACAACGAAATTTTAC
>JASCZW010020287.1:0-12489 GCA_034211315.2 Aedes japonicus | reverse complement strand
CTATAAGCTTGGTAGATCCGAGTGCTTCTATTTTAGCTCTGAAACTACACATCACCTGCAAGGGATTACTCGATGCATAGCCTCGAAGATCTGAACTCTGTGGGATTGTGCTTTCTTCAAGTACCACAGCTCCCATTTCGAATTGCTTCTTCTTTTGGACTCGCTGTATAACTAACAGAAGTCAATGACTTCTGTGCTCCAACATTGCAGTCAATAACTAGGGGAGAGAGAGAGAGACAATTGTTCCCTTATTGGTGTCTTGCATCGGTATTGGTAGATAGGTATGAACGTCGTTCAAATGGGATGAACTGTTTTCTATCTATTAGGTTCTCGCCGAGCGATCTCATAAACACTAGCGTGCTACTTAACACACGTATAGGATCGATTTGTTTATTGTTTTCAACCACGAGATCAACTATCAAAATGTTCAGGTTGACAACGGTTTGTTTTTTATTTTCAACCAGCAAAACGATTGTATTAGTGAAACTGCTTACTAATACTAACGGCGGTAGAAAAGTCAATAGGCGCAATACCTACACAGCTGAATTTTTTTCCCCATTTTGCCTGCTCTCGCAATTTGGATTTCTATAACCTCTAGGAGTCATTTGTTTTTTTTTGTGGTTTTCACAGCACACATAAACAAAACTGGCGCTCCTTTCTACTCGCTTCTCCTTTGCGGTCCTCACAAATCGCATTTCTCTCCAGATTTTTTTGCTATGCGGTCCTTCCAACGCGCATGATCTTGTCTCTTCTAGCGGTCCTCTCAATTCGCTATACATTATTCCATGAACACAGGCTTTTTCTGAAGCTTTTTTATTCCATTTTTATTGCGGTCCTCTCAACGCGCATTTATTTAGTTTCAACGGTCTCTCATATGTAGCAGTCCTTCCAACACGCCATTATTCGGAGTTCAGCGGTCCTCACAACTCGCCTTTCCATCCATGCATGCGGTCCTCCCAACGCGCACAATCGTGGCTCTTCCAGCGGTCCTCCCAACTCGCTGTTAGTCTTTTGTTGTAATTGGCGGTCCTCTCAACACGCCAATATTTAAGAAATAATATAATACTTACAAATAGCTTTGAAGCTTTCCCGGTAGCCATATAAATTGCCTCGAACAAGTGGAACTAGGTTATTTCCTTACAACGCGATGGGTGATTTCCTCGAGTTTTTTTCCAAGCAGTAATAATTGTTCGGTTTATTTGCATTGATCTACAAAAAAAATCCAGCAAAACCTGCCACTGTCGCCAAATGTGTAGTCTCGAATATGCCAGGAAATCACCGATTGCGCAGTACGCACTCTAAGCTCCAAACACACGTCCTACCCGACTCGTGTATGACCCCGTACTGACTGCCAGCACATGTAGGCTTTCAGGTCAAGACGACATAGACAGTACATATTATAGAGTGGCATACAATGATGTCGTCTCGCCCCACACATCCCCTTTCTCTCCAGAAAAACAAAAAAATCAAGATTCAATCCATGATATTGAACAAATTATAGCAAACATAGATTTTCCCATGATTTTGCTTTTCGTACCTAGTAAAAAAACTTAGTAAGCTAAGAGAGAAAAAAATTATGACGTTCGCATTCAGTTTTCCCGACGAAGCGTAAGCAAGCAGGAGTTCAACCCGAGAATACCCTGAAGAAGTAAAAACTGCATTGAACAGTTCAAGTGAAGAATATCCATTTTAATCAAGGTATATTATAACCACACTTAGTTACTATTGAGTTTCCATGTTTCCTTCAACCGCTCGGGCGTAGTCGGACAAATAAGAAGGAGGCTGCTTATCTCTCTGGGGCCGCGCACTGTCATCGCTGGTCGGACAAGTGGTATTCGAGTGCCCAGATGACCCCGGTTTTCTCCATTCTTGATCCTTTTTTGTTTGCGATACATGACGTTTCAGCTGCTGGTCATCTGGGTTACAAAGGGCCAAACTACCGTTTCTTTCTTGTGACACCGTAAAGCGCTTCTTACTGAATCTGCTATCACCTTTGCCGCGAGATGTGCGTTCTTCAATAACTGTATCGCCTGGCTTCACCTTACTAGCTTTGGCTCCACGCCGCACGTCTTCGCGTTGCTTTGATTGTAGTTTGGACTCACGGTCGCGTTCATCCAGAAGTTCGTCATTGTGGTTGGACTTTGCATATTGTAACTGCAGTGGCAATCCACGATTGATCTTACGACCAGGTAATATCTCTTCTGGTGGCAGTTTAGTAATGCTATGGTCTGCGGCATTATATGACTGAACTGCAGCTTGCAATTCTTTTTCGTAGCATTTTCGAGCATTTAATGCGACACATGGCTTTATTTACGACCTTCATAAAGCCTTTTACCAACCCGTTCTGCTGCGGATAGAAAGGCGTCGAGAATATGGCTTGTATTCCACGCTCAGAGCAGTATCTCGCATAGTCTTCACTGTTGAATGGTGGACCATTATCTGTCAAAAACCGCATCTAATACGCTTCTAGTGTGCTCAAACTTTGTCGACGTCACAGGTCGTGCAATAGCATATCTAGACCGAAAATCGATTATAACCAAAATCGATTTTCCCTCAAGCTTCATATAAGGCCCGTTGACGTCGAGGGCAATAGTATCCCATACACCCTTGGGAGCGAAGGTTCGTTGCATTGGTGGAGGCCTTTCGGGTCTGCCATTCATAGCACAGATGGCGCAAGACTTCACCCAGTTCTCCGCATCACTAGCAATTCCAGACCAGCATACGCGCTTTCGGAGAATGCTCTTCAGTTTAGCTTCCAGTGGGTAACCTGCGTGAGCTATTTCCAATGTTCTTGCTCGGAGCTCAAGGGGAATAACGGCACACCCATTTCTAACCAAGATTCCATCGTTAAAAACCAAGTCATTTGCAATGGATTTAAATTTCATCAGTGTTTTTGGCCACGTTTGCTCTTCCATTGCACGAACTACCGGCATATTAGAACAAACTAAAGATGTTTTTTTTTGTTTAATTTCAGTATAAAACAAATATTACCTGCGTCAAGGTTTTATCACGCTCCGTGCATTCGCGTATTTATCCACCGTGAGAAATTCTGTGTTCCGTGGCTCCAACTGGCAGATTTCCCATGGGCTGATTTCTTCATTAAATGCAACGTCATCTCCGCAATATAGCCGTGACGACGGATCCGCTATATTATCAAGTCCCTCAATGTGCTCAATATCATAGTGATACGGACTGAGACGGAGAGCCCAACCATCGGCTCTTGTTAATGCCCGTTTGGATTCCTCACGAGACCGGTTCAAGATGAATGTCATCCCTTGAGCATCAGTCCGCAAGATAAAACGACGTCCCATTAACAAATAGGAGAAATGCTCCACTGCCCAGACAGCGCCCAACGCCTCCCTCTGGTTCTGGGCATACTTTCTTTCAGTTGTCGTTAACGACTTAACGAAGCAAACCTGATTATTCGTGGAGTTGCTACGTTGTTCTCCTTATACACTTCTTCACGAGCTCGAAAGCGTTTTCCTGATCTTGTCCATAATTCCATTTATGAGCTGTCGCTACTGAGCACAAAGGAGCGGATATTTCCGAAAAATTCTTGATATACGGACTAACAAACGAGGCGAGTCCGAGGAAACTTCGTAGTTCAGATGAGGTGGTAGGAAGTCGGAATTTTTGGATATCCTTCACCTTTATCGCTTCAATGTTGAAACCGTTTTCGCTGACTTCATGCCCTAGGAAGTTAATTCATGTTCGGTCGTACTCACACTTCGTAGTATTGAGAGTAAGGTTATGAGACCTCAAGATTTGAAGAACTTGAGCAACTGTTGTTCTCAGTTCTTCAATAGTTATTGCAAATAATAGGATGTCGTCGATATAAACGATTTGATTTTTTACATCTTTCAGAACTCGCATCATTTCACACTGGAATACTTCCGGCGCGTAATTGACGCCGAACATCAAGCGCGTGAAGCGATACTTACCGGTTTCCAATAGGAACGTAGTAAGTTCGCGCGATTCTTCACTTAACTCGAGGTGATGGAATGCATCTGACAGGTCGAGCTTTGTGAAAAATTTGGCACCATGAAACTTTACTTTCATCTCGTCATTGAGCGGTAACCGGAAATACTCTCGCTTGATGGCCTTGTTTGGTACCCTCATGTTCACAACCAAGCGAAAATCATCCTTGCCCTTCGGCACGGCCGACATACCACTAATCCATTGTGGCGCGGTGCTGACCTGTTCAATTATTCCTTTTGCTTCCATCTGCTCAAGTCGTCGACGTGCTGCTTCGCGATAAGCGGCCGGAATGTTGTAGTACGCATTCCGCACTGGTGGAATAGAGCTATCCACGCTAAATTTAATTTTCACGCCTGGCATTTTTGGGAACAGTGCAGATTGCTGGCAGGTGTTTACCATTTCTCCGACTTTCAATAAACCAATGTCGCTAGCCGTAGTTCTGCCCAGTAAAGACCTCTTACCTTCTATAACTACAACAAAATTCGCTGTAACTATAAGCTTGGTAGATCCGAGTGCTTCTATTTTAGCTCTGAAACTACACATCACCTGCAAGGGATTACTCGATGCATAGCCTCGAAGATCTGAACTCTGTGGGATTGTGCTTTCTTCAAGTACCACAGCTCCCATTTCGAATTGCTTCTTCTTTTGGACTCGCTGTATAACTAACAGAAGTCAATGACTTCTGTGCTCCAACATTGCAGTCAATAACTAGGGGAGAGAGAGAGAGACAATTGTTCCCTTATTGGTGTCTTGCATCGGTATTGGTAGATAGGTATGAACGTCGTTCAAATGGGATGAACTGTTTTCTATCTATTAGGTTCTCGCCGAGCGATCTCATAAACACTAGCGTGCTACTTAACACACGTATAGGATCGATTTGTTTATTGTTTTCAACCACGAGATCAACTATCAAAATGTTCAGGTTGACAACGGTTTGTTTTTTATTTTCAACCAGCAAAACGATTGTATTAGTGAAACTGCTTACTAATACTAACGGCGGTAGAAAAGTCAATAGGCGCAATACCTACACAGCTGAATTTTTTTCCCCATTTTGCCTGCTCTCGCAATTTGGATTTCTATAACCTCTAGGAGTCAATTGTTTTTTTTTTTTGTGGTTTTCACAGCACACATAAACAAAACTGGCGCTCCTTTCTACTCGCTTCTTCTTTGCGGTCCTCACAAATCGCATTTCTCTCCAGATTTTTTTGCTATGCGGTCCTTCTAACGCGCATGATCTTGTCTCTTCTAGCGGTCCTCTCAATTCGCTATACATTATTCCATGAACACAGGCTTTTTCTGAAGCTTTATTCCATTTTTATTGCGGTCCTCTCAACGCGCATTTATTTAGTTTCAACGGTCTCTCATATGTAGCAGTCCTTCCAACACGCCATTATTCGGAGTTCAGCGGTCCTCACAACTCGCCTTTCCATCCATGCATGCGGTCCTCCCAACGCGCACAATCGTGGCTCTTCCAGCGGTCCTCCCAACTCGCTGTTAGTCTTTTTGTTGTAAATGGCGGTCCTCTCAACACGCCAATATTTAAGAAATAATATAATACTTACAAATAGCTTTGAAGCTTTCCCGGTAGCCATATAAATTGCCTCGAACAAGTGGAACTAGGTTATTTCCTTACAACGCGATGGGTGATTTCCTCGAGTTTTTTTTTCCAAGCAGTAATAATTGTTCGGTTTATTTGCATTGATCTACAAAAAAAAAAAAATCCAGCAAAACCTGCCACTGTCGCCAAATGTGTAGTCTCGAATATGCCAGGAAATCACCGATTGCGCAGTACGCACTCTAAGCTCCAAACACACGTCCTACCCGACTCGTGTATGACCCCGTACTGACTGCCAGCACATGTAGGCTGTCAGGTCGAGACGACATAGACAGTACATATTATAGAGTGGCATACAATGCTGTCGTCTCGCCCCACACACGCGGTTCGTCGGGAAAATCGAGTTGACCATCTTATTCAGCCGCTGCCGCTGGGCCATTGCCTGCAGCTACGAAAACAGTGGGCGCGACATCCGCTTTCTGGCATGTATGTTCATGTTCACCAGGTAATTTTTCACTGCTTGGCCGATTGAACCGACTTCCCGGACAAGCGCACGCAGAGATGTAGCCACTTTTCGCTCGGTCTTCCTCTTCAGCATCCTTTGGAGCTTCTTGTCGTTCAGGGTCGTCGGCTGTCCGGAACCGGGCTTTCTTTTGATGCTCTGATTGTTGTCTAATAGTGCCAAGACGTTGTAGATGCCGGAACGGGAATATCCGGCGTCCACAAAGTGCCGCAGGATGTCCGGAGTTGCTTCACTGTTTTTGCCATCACGGTTAGAGTTTGACTGATAGAGCTGTCAAATTTTGTCTGCTGACTCATGGGTTACTATTATTGTGTGCTGCATTGGTAGTTTCATCAGTGCGGGTTAAGTTAACTCATGAAAAAAGCGGCAATTTTTGTCCATTTTGTTTTAATGCAAACGTTATCCGGGCCCACGGACGGTGTAATGGCCCTCTTCCACGTCTTCCTGCATAATTATTCCGTTCCGGCTTCGCCGGGCCCCAAGTTTCGTGTTTCGCATTTAGGTTGCCGGCGATGATAAACTGTCCCTGCCTCCGAGTTAGCTTGCGAATGTCGTTCCGTAGACCCGTTGTTTTTCAGTTAGTGGTGCTGGCTTACTTGGGACAATAAGCCGCGATGACGGTGATAGGGCCGACGGCAGTTTCGAGCCTCGACTCCGATAGACTGCAGCTGAAAACTCGGAAGCAGGTGCAGTTGATTTTGTAGTGCAGAACGACCGCAACTCCTCCCCCACTATAGCTGCTACGAACAAGTCACACAATCCGGTATCCTGGAGTTGAAAATGCTGTGTTCCGGCTTGAGATGTGCTCGGTGACGATGGCGATTTCGATGGCCTTCCTGTTGAGGAAGTCACCGAGTTCAATTGTTTTGTTCCGGGTGGAAAAGGCATTCAATTGAGGATGCTGATGGTGTGATTATGGTCCATGTTTGAAAATAAATTTCATCGTCACGTATGTGACTGCTTGGCGCTGTTTCTCCTTCGAGCGGCAGGAACGTAGTGGGCGGTAGAGGTCTTGAACCATTTGCTCCATGTCATAGAGTGGGTGGGTGGTTGCGTAGAGAAATACCATTCAAATTGCACCAGCCTGGCGGAGAAGCCGGCATGGGGGCGGCGGCGGCTTCCACGAATCCTTGTTGCTGGTTAATGCTGGCTGGCAGCTTGCATGGCGATGGTTGATTGGAACTGGCGGTAGATTCGGCACTTGGTACCGGAATGTCGGAAAATACTCCTCGTCCATTCGAGGTAGTGGGCGGTGTTGACCAGGCCGAGACTTGGTGGACGCCTGCTTGTGGATGACCAAATACTCCGCTCGTTTGGGACAGGATGGGTTGCTGGCTTCGTGGTTAGTGTGTAGATGGAGAGACTGCGATTTCGAAGCGATCTACGAATCTATTCCACTGTTCCCACATTCTATTCGCTGGAACATCACCAGGGAATGGTTGAATATATTCCCAGCGAATACTCGTTGCCCTTGTAGTTGGTCCTTGATGTTCACTAACGATGTTCCAGCTGTGGTCGATTCCTCCGGGTGTTCTATCGGGTCCAGCGATTGGCTGATTGGAATTCATAGCTTGCACAAGTTGATTCAAGGTGTTCTCGAATTGCTTCATCTTCTGGAAGAATTCTTGGTTGTCATTTCAGCGTTGCTGGAACTTCTGAGCTTTCGGTCCTCTGAGCGCTATACGAACATCCACCTTCAGCTCCATCGCTTCCATTCTAGCTTCAGCCACACAAAAAGAATTGCATATGTTGTTGTTGTTCACTTGACATTCGGAATCGTTTCGCTTTTTGTCTTGTCCTTCGTAGTCTGATTCACTTGATGGAGACTCAAAGAGTTCTACCGAATCACTTAGGAACTCAGGAGCGCGAACATATCTTCCCTCAGACGACATTTCTTATCTGATATCTAGAAAAAAATAAATATATGGAGAGTCCTGTGTAAATTTAACGTGTGCGATACTCTTAGTGCGATGGTTTCAATCGGAGCTGAAATTTCGATTGCAATAGTGCGCGGTAATTACGGTTCCAACAGTCTAGTTACTATTTGTTGCTAAAATTAGTTTTAACAAAATTTTCATTTAACCATCATCATTAACAGATTAAAACCACAGACGTCTTGAACCGTTACCAATTTCATCACACGTGGTCGTCTCGAGCCGTTTTCATTTCTATCAAACGTAACCTAGACAAATACATGCGGTCGTCTCGAGCCGCTACCACAGTTTTTTCGCAAGCGGTCGTCCCGATCCGCTACCAAATCAAACAAACGCGGTCGTCTCGAGCCTCTACCAGTTGAATCAAAATGCGGTTGTTCCGAAACAAACGCTCTCGCAGTATTGTATTATACACTTAGGGAATGTCCATTAATTACGTCACGCAGTAGGGGAGGGGGTTTGAGAAAACGTGACGATCCATACAAAAAAATTTAAGGTCCATACAAAAAACGTGAAAAGGGGGGTGGGGGGGGTTATAAAAAGTCAATTTTGGCGTGACGTAATTAATGGACGTTCCCTTACTGCGCGTATTTCAATTGCTTTAACAGAACAGGAACTACCGCCGTATGATCCCATTTCCACCACAATCCCAAAAAAATTTCGAAGGAATTATTCTCTTTATGCAATCGATTTGGAATCTTCGTGTTGAATGCTTATCTTTTGTTACGGTATGGTCTACTCCTTGATAGATTAAACAATTGGATGCGTTTCATGCAGCTGAATATGTCAGCAGCCTGGCACGGATCGCCAATGTGGATCACGGGATGCAAGGAATCAACCATTCCGCTCGGAAACGAAAACACGCCTTACCTCTGCTGCGGTGGAACACGAAAGAGTTCGCGGCACGGCCTACCACGATTGCGTATACGGTAGGGATCGAAAACCCATTAATGGGTAAAATTTTACCCATTTTTCAAACTTGTATGCAGCTGTCAAAAAATGGGTAAATACAAAAACACGAAAATGCGTAAAATATTACGCATTTGGATAATTTGTTTTTGAAAACTATATGGGCATTTTTTTACCCATTAATGGGTACTAAAAATATGTCTTTTCTTTTGTTTGTTCCTGCCATCCACCATTCATCAGTTTCCCACCTCTCATTAGTTTCCCAAAAGTGATAGTCTGCGGATTGACCTCTTCCTTGCCCCGATTAATATCCCACCACTCAATAATAAGCTCGACTATGCATCGCTCGAGAGGCTGCAGGGTAAGTAGGACTAGGTATTATATACAAGTAAGGTGTAGAAATAATTATACGATGCCTTCATCGAAGGTTCCGTTGATGAGTTCAAAACTCATGCTAAACTTTAAAAGGGCCGTAAGAATCCGGCCCAATTAATTTGTAAATTATTTGTCTCTATGATGAGAAATAAAGTTTTATGTTTCATA
This sequence comes from Aedes japonicus, assembly GCA_034211315.2. Classification (NCBI taxonomy): domain Eukaryota; kingdom Metazoa; phylum Arthropoda; class Insecta; order Diptera; family Culicidae; genus Aedes; species Aedes japonicus. Next base: position 3,047 of record JASCZW010020287.1, on the reverse strand, counting down.
AAATTGTTGCTTGCATTTTTTCCTTCATTCGGTAGGAATCATAAACCCATTAATGGGAAAATTTTTAACCATTTAACAAAAAAGAGAGTATCCATAAACTCGATTTACCCATTATTGAGTATGTCGCGCAAATGTCAGAATATGGGTATTTTTTAGCCAATTTTCCACAGAATTTCATTTTCAGAGATGGGTAAAAAATACGCATTTCTTGACACTTATGTCACATACTCATAAATGGGTAAATTGAGTTAACGCATTTAATGGGTTGACTCCCTTTTTGGGGAAATGGGTGAAATTTTACCCATTAATGGGTTTATTATTCTTACCGTGTAAGCTGTCGGGAGAGCTTTCTGTTGGGTGCCATAATCGAGGTATTTATCCAAGGTAGGATCAATCAGCGAGGTTGGCAAGGGTAACCACTATAGACACTCAAGTTAGCGTCCCTATATATATTTCTAGGGACTCTAAACGTACGTTCACACTACAGCCTATATTACGTGATATAGTGCGATTCATGATATAGTAGCTATATCATGTGCTATATTACGTGATATCCCATACATTTGATCTGTCAATCTATATTAAGAATAGTACTTGATATAGCTCATATCATCTCATTGGCTTGATACAGTTCTAAAAAGCAGTGGTTGGCAACCCAGCCACGATAGAGCTGGACGATATCATTCAATCTCAAATGTCACTTTTGCTTTGATTGAATCAAAACAAAACACAATTTTGCAATCGGAATAATTTGCACCATTGCGATCAAGGAAATCTAAAATCATTTGATTGATGCATGTTCATCGAACGAAACAAACATCAGCGAAATTTTTATTCGCCATCCATATTGTGGATTTTGCACGCAATTAGAACTTCGGTAGAAAATTTGTTTGACAACAAATGTTCATACATTTAGCAGGTCCAATTGTAGCTAACGGGTACGTATTTCGAGGTGCTATATCGGATAATCGGATTGTTTGCAGGCTCTTCCATTGGGTAAATGAAATGTGTAGAAATTTTGTAACGATCAAAAATGTTCGCGATAGTCTAAAAACCAAAGCAAAATGCAAACTTCAGCCAAATTATTGCTCACCTATGTTGGTTTTAATTTTCATCGACTGACATAGAGGCAAAAACCAGGAATCAAGGGACGTATAAGAAGGTACTGGTTATTACATATTTGAAAAGTTCTGATCCCGATGAAACCCATCGTTGAATACATTGAATTTTGATTAGTTGAGCTACATACATACAGCTCATAAAAATTATTCTAAATAAAGATTTCATGATACTGGAAAATGTTAAACCGAATTACACGAACAAATGGTGTTTTAAATTTCTGTTTTGTTCAAAATCAGATCTAAAATAAAATAATGATCAGTTTACTTAGTTTATGAATGTTTTCTCATCGTCACTTTTACAAACGTCAAACTATATCAAGTCAGCGTAGTGTGAACAGCTCCACTTGATATCGATATCAACTCGCCATATCACGTAATATAGAGCGTAGTGTGAACGTACTATAATAACTCAAGTAATAGACCGGACAACGTGTCTATAGTAACCACCAGTGCTACCGCCGGAGAACATTATGGCATCTACACAGTTCAAGCAAAACAATGCATTAGGTCCTAAGTAACAATGAGAGGCTCTCTTTGTCGACTTTCTCTTTGGGCTCCTACGGCTGTGTGAAACATGTTCAACTGTTTTCAGCATAAACGTGTTTTATGAACAAGCTATTAACCAAATGAAAGTCGACAAAGAGAATCTGCTCATTGTTATTAGGACCTAATGTCATTGTTGCTGTGAGTCTGCCTGCAGTTGGCGCACTTTGGTGGGGACATAGCAATGGGCATTTACACACAAAAAAATCGATTCTGCTGAATCGATTCCCAAAATCGAAAAAATCGATTCGAGAACAAATCGACTGCGGAAGAATCGATTCGAGGAAAATCGATTTGTAATTTATATAATAACAATTTATAACTATAATTGAGTAGAAAAATTAGTAATCTCCATTTAATTCCAACTACCTTTGCTTATCTTCGACAGATACGCGTATTTCGTCTACAATGTGCAGACTTCTTCAGTGTCTCGTACTAATAACTAGACTGAATGAAAACCTTCGCCACCTGCCGTATATATACTATTTTCTAAATACAAATCGTTTACCTATCATTATTAGTACGAGACACTGAAGAAGTCTGCACATTGTAGACGAAATACGCGTATCTGTCGAAGATAAGCAAAGGTAGTTGGAATTAAATGGAGATTACTAATTTTTCTTCTAAATTATAGTTACAAGTATTCCACTAAACAGCTCAAACCCTCTAGGAACAATTTATAAATTGTCAAAGCAAACCATCATTCCTTTACATGTGCTAGAAAGGAAAAAGCTGATTAAACGTCAAAAAGCCTTATTTTAGGTAATTTGTTACATTTCCAGAGAGCAAATCCCATGTTGGATCTTTTGTTATATTGTTCTACAGAAAACATATTCGTGTAAATTAATTGTAATCAGAGAGACCATAGGGGCTTATCTAGCGAACTCATGAATGTCAGGCGTGCCATGCACTCAGATTTTAGCTTACATCTCTTATCACTTTTCTCAACCATTCTTTTAAACGCAGACAAAATATCGTAAATAAAACTGGAACGACAGTGACAGTTAAAAATTACACCGAACGGGCTGGGGCACAACACGAAAACAGCAGGAAGGTTGGCTGTGCAAAGCAAAAGATTGGGAACGAGGTGAAGAAATGTCAAAGTTCAAGGTGTACGTAGTGCTAGGAGAGAGAGATTCATGTTTACCGATAATTTCAGAATGTGCACTTTTGTGCGGTTTTCGGTATTTTTTACCGACTTTTCCGTATTCTTATCTTAGCGTGTAGAGTTTGAAAGTCGATTCTCCCAATAAAAAATCGATTCAGTCAAAAATCGAACAGTTTTTGATCGATTCAAAATATCGATTAATCGAGCCCAATAAGTCGATCCAGTAAAAAACGGATCGAGATCGCCCATTACTAGTGGGGCACCTTCATCCATCG
>JASCZW010020286.1:0-12486 GCA_034211315.2 Aedes japonicus | reverse complement strand
TTATCGCATGATAATTTATCAGCAAAGATTCAATAAAGTATTAAATTGAATCTTTTATCTTCCTAAATTCGGCCAAAAGACATTCAACCTAAGAGTGTTTGGCCAAATGGTGTTCGGACAAATGGAATTTGGCCTGATGGCCATACACTAAATAATAGACATTTTCAAGTAGTATTCTAAGATTTCAAAAATCGCCTAAAATCACAAATCAGCTCTAAGTCTGACTTACTCATTCGAATGATAACAGTATTTCTTCCACCGAATTGCTGTATTGAAAAATTATTCGAGTCAATATTTAATTTAGCAATTTAATTTTCCTATTTTTTTTCCATACCAATGATGCTCTCAAATAGCTTATGCGGTAAAGGCATGGATGTTTTCAACTTCCATGGGCAAAGAGTATCATTGTGCTTGCCTCCAATATACAATTTTGTTTCTTGTTTCTTGTTTCAACTCAGATTGAGTCGTTTTTGACTCACTTTCGTCAAAAGTGGAGCCACTCAAATTTGAGTAAATGTAACTGGCATTGACAAGTCGACAAATCAAAAACATTTGTGTGATTTGAGTAGATCTTTTTGATTGCCAGTTACATTTACTCAAATCTAAGTGACTCCACTTTTGACGAAAGTGTGTCAAAACGATTCACAACTTGTTGAGTTGAAACGGCTGGCCGTGTGGAATTATATCACTAAGTTGAGAGCAAGCGATAAGCTAACTGTCAAAGCAGTAATCTTGAATTGCTAAGAAAGAAGACGATGCTCTCTGAATTCGAATAAAAAATACTCCCACAGTTCCTTCCCCAAGCTTAAATCCATTTACGTTTTCCATCATTCCAAATTGATGCTGCGTAAAAACGGAAACTGATTTGGCTTCCAACCAGTCGCCTTGGAGCACTGTGGCAATATTCAATTCTGATTTGGTTCCATTCAACTCGGCAAAAGCTGTATATACCAAGTGAAAGCTTAAATATGCGGAATGATACCTGGCAAATATTAGGATATTTCGAGGGAAACCAGGGACGAAGATAAGCTCCCTACATAATAGCACATTCTTTGCCAAAGATCCATCATCCGATGTTCATCCCTGTACTGGATAAAACCCGCGAATCGAAAAAGCAATTCTAAAGCTCATTGCAACCAACGGAGAAAAGGAAGTCAAAATCCTTCCAGCCTCCGCCTTTGCCTTTTCGAATATGTTATTTCAATCTCGCGAAATTGTATGTTCAATTGATTTTGTGATCACCATCCACGCTGTTTCGTTTGCTTGCCGCATTGTTGTTGTTGTTCGGAGAAGTTTAATTCAACCATGTTCAAATACTTTTACTTCTTGAACAAACATTGCTGTCATTTAACCGAACAGAGTAGAAAGTTTCCAAATCGTCTCCGACGAAAGTTAACATCGGCAACATCTCATAAAATTTCAATTCGACATCATTCAAAAACTCTTAAGGGCGTAACTCTTAACTCCAAAAGTCGACGGCTTGATTTGCTTTTAGTCGGTGCAAGCTGTGGCTGATTATTGTTTTTTTTTGTCTAAGGTTACTAAGTTGAGAGTCGACAATAATCGAACTTATGCGGCGAGCAATAAGCTTGGAATGCTGAGCAGAAGTAGAAAACGAAGCACATACTACCGGTGGAAGGAAAACTCTAGACGGTAATTTTCTGGCTTTCGACTGAGGTTGCAGAGGGAGCTGAACCAACTTCCGCTTCAAAAATTTCTTAATGAAGATAGACTAGGGTAAAGGCTGCCAATAACTGTGAATGGACGTTTCATACACTACGTTTGGTTAACGCTGCAAACGAACGGCAACTATTGGAACGTGTACCCTAATCAAAGCAAACGGGTGCGGCAAATTTGGTAAACAGCAGTTGGGAATAACTTACTGGGCATGGTTCGAAGAAGTCGCTAATGGTTTTCAGACTGCTGTTAGTATTTATAATAGGGGTGACATTCAAATAGATGTTCCACCTTTTTTCAGTGAATTTGACGGAATCACTTACATAAATTATCGAATCAGGATGTATGTTTACGGTGATTTTTTTTCAGTTTTTTCCCGAGTATTTTCTACAGAATAAAGTTGGTTCTTCTGACTGTTGTAGCTTGTAGTTATGATTGCTTGTTCAGTGGAAATTGTGTTTTTCTTTGTCGTCTACTGAAAGCTTGCATTGATAAATTAAAAATTTTCGCATCATACAATTGCTACGATGGCAGTTGACCTAAGATAGGAACTATAACCATCTTCCACGAAGTACATTACATCAATAAAGTTCTACCGGAGTAACATTTTCTGTCCACATCAAATACTTCAGAGTAACGGTGAACGTCAACCCATTATGAAGATAAATATGAGACAAAATTCACTCGAAAGAAAATCATTTTCTGCTCAACAAACTTGAGATTCATACCTGTCTATTTATAATCACATTGAATTCCCAGTATCAAACCAAAGGAAAGAAAATACCATCCAATGTTTACTGAACTGTGTGCTGAACGAGGGGACATAATTTAGAAGGATAAGTTCATCCCGTTCCCATCACGTACTGAGACAAAATCCCCTTTTATGTACCGCCATTCTAACTCCCCCCCCCTCTCTCTCTTTTGTCGCCAGGTCGACGAATTCCGATCGCATTGCCAAACACAGGTGCCCTGTCACGTAGACGCCACACGCTTTACATCCGATCGGCCATCATCGTCTTTATTCTGTTTGCATTCCTGCAATTCCACGTGATAAACTATGGTAAGTTTGAGACTGTGCATTCCACCGACCACCCACTCCGACGTACGAAAATGATGCTTACCGACTATTGCTTTAACCATGATTGTTCTTCTTCTGTTTAACTGTTGCAGACTCAAACGAGTCGGGACCGGCGGATACGGCCAACTACTCGACGGCAGCGATCCTGCAGATGGTGCCACCGGTTTTCCATAAATACCTGACATCAAGGACCCGGAATGGGACTCTCGGTAAGATCGGCTATATACGTCTATTAACTCTGACCACAAACATTCAAAGCATTAGAAACCATTGTTGACATTATGTTAGTTATGACTGTTCATTTCATAAAGAGGTGTCCTTTAACGCGACAAAAAGCAGAAGCTTCACTCAATCTTGATGAAATTTGATTCATCGTGTTATTCAATTAGGCTAAGTGGCCTTGAACGCACGCACACTACATCGCCATTTAAAACAAAGGAGAGCAAGTAAGAAGGAAAATCTTTTGGAGGAAAACAAACCATCATTCCTCTGCATGTGCTAGAAAGGGAAAGGTGATTAAACGTCAATAAGCCTAATACACTGACAGACGACTGTCATTTTTTATCTGAGTCAAAACAGTTTGAGATTCAGTTCTCTTTTTGCTTTCGATTGGGACGGTTGATAGTTTTGTTCGCGATTGCTTCCTTCTCTAAGGCAGTGTAATCAATGTGCACTGTTCTTATTTCATCAATCCAGTCGCTTTTGTGGTAGTAGAAATGTGCGAGTTGAAAAATACTGTGCGGTTTACCTTCGGCACTGGAGCGGATAAACCAGCCTTACACGGTTGTTTGCGAAAACTCTTTAATCGGTAAAAAAACACCAATTTTCAGAAGCATGCCATGCCTTTCTCAACCATGCAATGGGTAAAAAAATACCCATTAGAGGAAATCCCATACAATAAATAAAAATGGGTATCTTTTTACACGTTAATGGGTGAAAAAACAGTTCAAAACCCAAGCGCATCCGATGCATCGTTGTTGGAAAACGCCGCTTGTTTAGTTTTTCAATTTTATAAAAACGAAAATATTAAATGAATTCAATCTCGGAACAACGCTAGTAAGTCAAATTATATTTAATGCTTTGATGCTTAAAAATTATGCTTTCAGATCTTCGATTGTAAAACTTTAACTCGAACTAAACGTTAACAATCGGTTTGTATGCACGGAACATTGAGGAGCTTGTTAAGAAGTCGAATCCACAACTATACCAGAAAAGGCATGAATAAAAACAAGTATACGTATTTTTTTTTGCATTTATTGATTGATTACCATGAATATCACAAAATTACAATCTACTAAACTGCTACATAATCTGTATGCAAAAATTGGTATTTTTTTACCCATTTTGGCTTCTCTGCAATGGGTGAATAAATACACACAAAGAATTATGATTGGTAGAATTAAAAAAACCATTGCAAAAATTGAAAAGTTGCGTTGGTTCTTTTTCGTAGAAAGCGGTTTGCTTTCACAACAAAACCGTTCAAACCGTCAAATCAAAATTTTCCTGCTTGGTTCATTTAAAAGTTGAGACTTTCAAAACGAATTGTAGAACTGTCAAATCGAAACCGTGACATCGTTGAAAATGAAAGCAAATCATTTCTATTCCAAAATAAACTGTCAACGAGAAAGTTTCGTGTGATAAAAATAAAAATATGCCATTTGCATTGGAATAGAGAATACTTTTTACATCAAGAGGTTTATTTTGCAGATAAATTGTAGAATTTTCAACTCAAAAGCCTAGCATGGAAGCAAAAAATTTTTATTTCAAGATGTAATTGTCGTGCGACTAAAATGTTAATATGATGTCTGGAATGAAATAAAAATTGTTGTAACCTACAACAGTTTTTTTTTTTAGATGAATCTTTCGCATTTTCTCAACATGCAGATAAACCGCAGACAAACATTTTCCTCGTAATTTTCACCAAACGCGTACGAAAATGGACGAGAGCAAAGAAGCACGCAGTAGATGCGTACGCAGACAACAACATTCGAAAATTGCAAATGACAACGACGACGACGAATTGCTTTGTGTTGGTGGATTTGACAGTTCTACAATTTTCATTGTAAAAGAAACCACTTTTAAATTTACACTCTGAACCGAAACATAACACTTTCAAATCAAACGAAAAACTTTCGTTATAGATAATTTAACTTTCATTTTAATGGAAAATAAACACTTCTCAGAAGTAAAGGGCAAACCTTTTAATAAAACAAGATTTATTTTTTGTGTGTACCCATTTTGGCTTCTTTGCAATGGGTAAAAAAATACCCATTTTGTGACATTAACTGCTTTTACCCATTTATTTGTAAATCGGGTTTACCCATTAACTGGGGAGAGGCACTCCCAGCGAAAATGGGTATTTTTCACCCATTAATGGGTTTTTGCAAACGACCGTGTAGGCGAAGTTGCAAATTCCGTGAAAGGCTTGGTTACGGAGCTTGATGACGCACGCGCTGACTGCCAACACGGACGAACTGATATTCCATTATGGGAATAGCAAAAAGGTCAAAGTACACATGTCGCACTCCCAGGATCATATCTGCTATGTTTTTTTGCGAACATACGATCTCCTACTGGAGCATCCCGGCCAGGAAATTGTTACGGTGTTATCAAAATATGGACGCGTAAAACGCATCGTATGGGAGAAGTTTCCGGCGGAGCAGGGAATACCCGCCTACACTGGTGGGCGTGGCGGGTACATGGATGTGAATAAGGAACCCGTCATCGCTACACTTCACCAGCCGGAAGGAAAATATATATCACCAAGGCAACAAGGACAAATGCTTGATCTGCAAGGAAGAGGAACACCTGATGGCTTCCTGTCCCAAGCGGAATGCCCGGAGTCAGTCGACACCCTGTCTTGTCCGGTCAGACCGGTAGACTGAAGCCAACGTATGGTTCTGCAGTAACCGGATGTACATCCACCGTAGGATCAGATGTTGTATGTGAGAAGGAATCAGAATCGCTAGAGCTGCTGGAAGAACAAATTGAGGAAACTGTGGATACCGTAATTAGTAACGATGAACCGAAGGGGATGAATAGTCGTGATCGAGAGTTGATAGAGTTCGCCGCATTTATGTCAAGGAGCAGACTGGGGACGATCAGCCATGATCCAAAACCAGAAGCGGAACTGTCAACCCTCAAAAGAAGACGAAATTTGTTGAGCTTCTGTTATCCGAAAAATCAAACGCAGTCCGACAGTATGCCAAGGAACTGGGAGTATCCGTTGGATTTGTCCAAAGCGTCAAAAAGAGAAATAACATCAGGACATAGGGTACGGGAGTGGCTTTAAGCAGTTTATATAGCACCTGGGACATTTGATGAAGCTGTATGTAATCTATAATTTGAACTGCCAATATTTGGACGTTAATCTTTCTGCTCACTTTTGATCTATCAAAACATTCCTGCAGAAATGAGTATTAGACTAGATTCATGGTTAACAAAGAAGAGAGGAAACATGGGCTCTCTCAAAAGCAACAGTGATGCCATAACTGGTGCTCAACTGCGAAGCATTATTTATCGCTGAATACTATTGGACCGCTCGGAAACTTTTTTTTTATTACATATGATAGTGCCAGATGATGGACAATATAATCATAAGCATAGATTAACCTCTAATGACTGGATGAAACATTAAATTAATAGTGATTTCTAGTGCTCATCTAAAAATGAAATAAATTTAACTCTATGTTCAACATCACATTTTGGCAACACGCCTAGATGTGCGAAGGAGCTGAAGAAGACATTCCGTCCGGTGCACACGAACAAACGCAAAATACACAAGAGCCAAATTTGAGCGAACTTCTTCAGCAGGAGGAAACTGATTGTTTTCTAGATTATGTATTTTAAATCTTCAAAATGACAGTAATATGTTGGATATCAATCATGATTTATACATCGAACCATTAGCCCGATAGATAGGGCTTATGTTCGTATCATTAAATGTGAAATAATTTGGAAAATGTAGGAGTTTTCGACATATTTCCTATCAACTGATTAAAACAGTCACGCCTGATTAAGTCGTACCCTGCCCTATAAGAAGCAAAAAACGCAAAAACGGAGCGTGAAACAGCTGGAACGAGCCAAGGAACGGCATTTTTTAGCACTGGCAAGGAATGCATAAATGAGCGTCTTGTTCCTCTGTATCCTGAACACAACGTCACCTCACTATTCTGGTCTGATCTTGCAGCCACTCACTACGCTTCTGCTGAGCTGGATCTGATGAAGGAGCATGGTATCAATTTTGTGCAAAAAGAGGATAATGCACCAAATTGTTTTGATCTGCGTCCGATCCAGCGCTACTGGGCAATAATCAAGCGGCACCTTCGAGAGAATGACAGAGAGGCACAACCTGTCATTAGTTCGCAAAAATGTAGTTATCTGCTAGCCGAAAGGTTTCACAGAGAACTGTGAAAAGGCTATTGAAGGGTAATCAGCCAAAAGTGCATCAGTTTCATATCTACGAGCATTTTGATGAAAATTTTATGTTTTCCGTAATACAGAGACATCAGTGATTACTACACATAAACCCGTTTGATTACTAAAAGGTGTCCCTCATCAAATTGCATCACGGAAAAAACGCTGTAGAAAATTATCCAATGTGTATTTTCTCTTGAAAATTTAAGTAGAAGTATATAGAACCTTTACTCAAAAAAATGCACAATTTTTATCCGAGTGTAACTTTTTTGTTCGTAGGTAAAAATTGATGAAAATCTGGGTATATCTAGTTTGGAGTGAATGTGTTTACATGTGCATAACAATCGGTTCAGTGGTTATTGAGATATCATCAAAATAAGAAGAAAATGATGACAGCTGTGAATCACCCATACAACTGTGTCTCGGGTGGTTAAATCGTCTAAGGAGTCTCAGACGACCGAGCGGCGGGCTTTAAGTGGAAGAAAATCGAAGACAGCAGAAGAAGACCCGGAAGGTGTTGGATTATTTCAAGTGTAATCCGAACCTTTCGATTCACGACGTGGCTCTGAAGACAAAGTGTTCCGCCTGGTTCCTTCAGCAAACCATGAAACAAGCTGTGCTTCGTGTATTCAAGGTCCGCAAGGCAACGAAACGGCGTGATCAACAGAACACGGTGGCCAAAGCTATATCGAGAGTGAATAACGAAACCGATGTGTGTGGTATTTGTATGACGAAACTTACATCAAGGCAGACGCAAAGCAGATACCGGGGCTGGATTTCTATGTTTCCAAATCACGGTTTGATGTTCTGGAAGACATAAGGAAGAAGAAAGTGGACAAGTTCGCCAAAAAATACTTGCTCTGGCAGGCCATATGCCAATGCGGTAAACTGAGTAAACCGTACATCACAACGGGTACCATCAACAGCAAAATTTACCGCACCGAGTGCCTCCAGAAGCGTCTGTTGCCCTTTCTGCGGTCTCACGGAGGCGAGACATTATTGTGGCCGGACCTGGCATCATGCCATTACGCGCGATACGGAAGCATCCCAAGGAGGTCAAACCTGAGGAAGACATGAAGAAAAAGTGGGTTTCCGTACAGAAGAAGCTGCAGCGAGATGCTTTTCAGAACCTTATGAGTGGAGTTAAGCGTCAGGTGTGAGTGTACGGTTAAGGTATTGAAATTAAATGAAATAAACATGCCAAAAGCCTACTAATGCGTTACATTGTATTGTCTGAAAGTTTGAAAACGTTGGGTCAACTATATAATTTTCTATAGCGTTTTTGTCATGATGCAACTTGATGTTGAACTTTAAAGGAAAAGTAGCGAAAAAAATATTTCAATTTGGTTTTGATGAAATCTCGATTTTTTCTTACCACGAATACCACGGATCATATTTTGGACACTCTCTTGGCTAACTTAAGCGGCCATTTTGTACCACCAACGCTTCATCTCTGTTGCATCCCGAGTCACCTTTTCACTCTTCTTCAACTTCTGTTAGTCGTTGCCAAGCCCAATATTTCTCAATTAGGTGGAATTGAAGGCAGTTGGGTGAATTGATGTTCTTTTCAAAGACACCTATACCACTGTAGTAGTTTCTCCGCTGTAGTTACGGACATCACATTGACCAGTGCCTTTACAGAACTTTTGTCCGGGAAGCTGCTCATAATCCAATTTGACGTACGATTCGTCCCTCATGAGGATGCATCCTTCGTACATCGTTAGAACCTCACTGTACAATTTCCAAGCACGTCGTTTGTCCACTAGATTCCTGCTGTAATGTCCTGTTTGGATGCTTTGGAGACCTTCCTTTGCTTAGTTGGCAAAGGCGTAGCTACAAAACAACACCATACTGGAGGTGGCCGGGTTCGACTTCCAGTATGGTATAGGAGTTAAGAATCGTTAAGAAAAATTGCTCGACTCCATGGGCTTAGGGTATGATTGTACTTGCCTTACAACCATACTGATCCATCGAAAGGCTGTGTACCAATTCCCGAATTAAATTTAATTTATCTTAAAACTTGACAGATGGAAAATAATCGATTAATCGATTAAAATCCCTTTGTGATTGATCAACAAATTTTCGATTATGTGTTTGTCAAAGTTGACAGAAATAAGTCAGCTCGAGTAGCAGACTCAACCGATTATTTTCCAACTGTCCAATTTAATTGAAAATTAAAATTAATTCGCGAATTGGTACACAGCTTTAGAACACTAGGTTAAGAGCAAGCAATAAGCTGATTGTGAAAACAATAAGCTTGACACGCTAAGAAAGAAGGTTCCTTACCAGCCCGAAAGGTCACAATCTTCCCCGCAGACGAAACCTTCTGTACCGTCAACATTTGGCTGGCATTGAATTTCTCGGCGATATCATAATCCGACAGCCCTGGGTTAGCCCTAATCGTTCTCAACACCTTAAAATGCATCTTCCGATCCTTAGTTACACTACGACGCTTACTATGATCCTGTCAATCGATAGTTTGCCGCTTACGGAAATTTTTGAATCGCTACATCAGGTCGATTTATTAAATTTCAATGACAACACGGTTTATAAACCTGACCAGGTCGGATATTGAATGTCCAAAATTAATTGGCGGTTAGCGGCTTCCATCAATTATAGCTTCTTTAAAACAAAATAAACCGTGACGAAGAAGGAACATTTCGAAACAAAATGCTGTAAACAGATTGAGGATCCGACTCACTAGGAGCGCTGCTGTAAAATAAACAGTGCGCCCAGATAATAAATGACTCAAGCCTAGGTGTTGCTGACTACAGGGTGCGGCAGAAAAAAATGCGAAATTTTTTTCTATTTCTCTCAAATCCCATATTCAACTAATTCAAATTATAATATCAACAATTTCGAATGCAGTTATCTTTATAAAGTCCTTTTAAACAAATTTATTCAATGTGTCCTCCATTTTAATAATAACATCCTCGAGCCGACGCTGGCAGCCAGAGCATGCCTTTCGGACCTAGTCCTTCGACATTGACTGCGATGTGCGTGTTATGGTGGATTTCAGGTTTTTCACACTAGGGTGTGATGTTTTGCAGGCTCGTGTTTCAACATATGCCCAAATCGAATAATCCAACGGATTAAGATCTGGACTGCTAGGGGGCCACAAATCTTTCGGCCAAAACTTCCTGTTATCGTTCAACCATTGTTGTGTTCCATTGGACGTGTGACACGGCGCCCCATCTTTGCTGTAGGACAACGTTTTGGTCCTCGGAGAAGTTGGCCTTCACCCAGGGACCGTTGGACAGCAAGCAAGCCAAACATCATGACACCAGCCGGATGTTTGGTTTGAAATTTGAATTTCACTTTTTTCGGAACGTCCACCATTTTCTCCGATGAAATGAACCGGTCCGTGCGGCTATTGGCCACAGCATCGATGCTGAAAAGCTTTTCGTTGGAGAACAGGATTATCATTTTTCCCTTCTTCAACAAGGAATGCAATCTCTTGGAACGTGTCACTCGTAGTTCCTTGACCCGGTCCGTAATCAAGTGGCATTTTGCTCTGGCTCTGAAAGATGCATGCAGGTCTGCTTTGATGATTCTCTGCATGGATTTCTCCGAAATATTGGCTTCCTTTGCAAGTTTTCTTATGGAGCGCACCGGGTTGCGAACAATTTTTGCACGGACCGATTTGATCACGTTCGGCGTGCGTGCAAAACGCGGACGTCTGCTTCCCGGCTTCCGCTGCTTAGGACCATCCTGCAAGGACTTTTTTATGCGGTAAATTGTTGCCAAATGGCACCCTACCACCTTGGCAATCTCTTTCGGCTTCTTCTGGGACAAACTGGTGATCACTTCTTTCGCGAACATTTTGACGAATTTGCAATAAAACAAATAGAATGTTTGGATGCAGCACTTGAAAGTAAACATAAACAAATACACTTTCGACATAAATTAGTCACTAGCTACACGAATTAACCCAATACTCAAGTTTGAACATTTTCGCATTATTTTCTGCCGCACCCTGTATGCAGCTGCTTGGCCGTTCCGAAAGATGATAAATCTCTAAATTAATTAATAACTATTTCATTTGACGTTCGGCCATACTAACTTCAAATGGCATATGTACTAGCAGTTTCCTATCGAATTTCAAGGCTCTTTACAAAAGGCGTTGAATCGTTGAGCACAGGGGAGCAAAAATTTCCAAAATCTGCATCAATCTAATATTTCATCTGATATATCTGATGACCTGTAAGAAGTGTACCGTAGAATGGGAGGTGCATAATTTTCTAGGTGGTAGAATGCGCTCACTGTTGAGAATACATGCATGTATCTGAATGCCATTGTTGTAGGTAACATCCAGTTGGCATATAAATAAGTAAAGCTCGCCTGGGGTCATTTTCCGCTGCATGTAGTCGTACGAAGTTGTTCCGTTCATGGAACAGCACATGTTTTTTTTTTTCGAGCATCCAACAGCGGCAACAGAAACAGTTGTGCAACAAAGCAGCTTTTCAACTTTGAGAGTAGTGTGTATACCTAAGGTTGGTGTGGTTCATTGAGTGCTATTTCCCGTAAGACTACCCCGGAAGAGAAAACGGACTTTGTGGGGTCGAATGGGATTCATCACTAATGCAGTCATTAGCCTGAAGCCGTCCTAGAAGTTGGTTGGATAACTTTCATACTCCTATCATAAGGCTCTTATCATTGGAGAGTACTATCAATTGTTATCCTTGATTTGATTTACTTTACCGAAAGTGTGCTGGAAGAACACTGTTTTGAATAACTGCTTGATGGGTGAAACTTATTACTTCTGAATGATGAATAACATTGGCAGAGCTGACATTGGGGTGATTTGTGTTTTGATTCCCGATTATGAAGAGGAAAGAAACCTTCTTCCAATTGATAGGTGAGAAATAGAAATAAACTCGCTTTCTTCTAAAAAATACCTCTGCTTGTGATTCAGTTCCCAATGAACCGATTAAGCAGAAATATTGGACTCACACTTCGAAAAAAAAAAATGTTTATACAAGACGTTTATCATCTTTGACGTGAAGGTACGTAAACAACAATGTCATGTAAAATTATGTCTTCCGAAATAGTTGCGAAAAAATCGTGACAACATCACTCTTCCGATGAGTGGCAGAGTGACCGTTGTGAAGGACTTGAAGAAAATCATACGATCCCATGACCCTCCGGAGAAAGTCCGCCCAATCGTTCCTGAGCACCCGCTTCGATCGATCGACCGTCGTCTACACTGACGGCTCTAAGTGTGAAGATACGGTAGGGACCGCATCCTTCAACAAAATTATAAGCAGGCACCTACAGTCTTCCCAAAGAAAGCAGCGTCTTCTCTACAGAGGCAT
>JASCZW010020285.1:0-12482 GCA_034211315.2 Aedes japonicus | reverse complement strand
AAATCCCATCACTGAGTATCAGTCGAGCCATACTTACCGCTTAAGGCACGAATCTCATTATTGAAATTATTCAACATTCCGTTGACAGCAGACCTGCCTGATAGATCGACTAGCACAGGATCTCTCTCCCATTGGTGTTCGGACGATCAGTATATTGAATTTGTTCAGAAGTTGACTTCCTCCGGCATCTGACAAGTTCATGTATCTTAGAAAATTTGAGCTGTTTAGTTGAATACTTGTAACTAGAACTCGACTCAGTCGAGTTATTAGTACACGATACTGATGAAGTCTGCACATTGTAGATTAAATACGCGTATATTTGTCTTTGATGGATTTGCAGAGATCTATTGTGCCTGTCAACTCTCTGTTCAGTAGCCGGTTAACCGTCGGAAACAGGTTCATCAATAGTTTCATTTTTAAGTATACAGGTAGCGTTTTGTTGGCCACAGTTTCGTACGCGGAACAAAGTTGTGTTCTCTGTGATAATTATTCTGAATTGGAGTATACGTATCTGCTCAGCAAGTCAAGTAATGTGCTATTGTCCAAAATACTATCAGCGTGGAATAGTAGCTCTCCGTGAAAGGCTTTTCTAAAATGATTGGAGTCTACGGCTCCAAAGGATGCTGAAGAGGAAGACCAAAGGAAAAGTGGCTACATCGCTGTGTGCAATTGGCCGGGAGGTCAGTTCAACCAGCCAAACAGTGAAAAAGTACCTGACGAACATGAACATACATGTCAGAAAGCGGAAGTCACGTCCACTGGTTGTGGAGCTGCAGGCAATGATGCAGCGGCAGCGGCTGAATAAGATGGTCAACTCGATTTTTCCGGGGAATTGCGACGTGGCGGTGGTGATGGACGACGAGTCCTATCTCACCGTGGATGGCATCGACTGGCACGGCACTTCGTATTTTGCTTCCCCCACGAAGGAAGTGAGCTCCGAGGTGAAGTGCATTTCACACACCAAGTTCCCCAAGAAGGAGCTGCTGTGGCTGACAATCAGCGAGAAGGGGATTTCTTAGCCGCTTCTTTCGCTCCGTACTGGCCGTGAACGGGGAAATTGATAGTACAAAATGCCTGTCGGAAGTTGTGTCGTTCATCAAGAAATACCATAAGGGCAAAGACGTGGTGTTCTGGCTGGATCTGGTGTAGGCCCACTACTCGAAGCGATCGTTTGAGGAGATGGAGCGGCTGAATATCGATGTGCTACCTAAGTCGGCGAACCCGACAAACGTCCCCCAGCTGCGTGCCATTGAGAATTTCTGGGCCAACCTGAAGGGTAAGATCTACTCCATTAATTAAAAAAAGGGAAAAAAAGAACTCGTAAACATGCCCACACGCATGTTTTTTTCCGCCATGGTGAATGTTCCGGTTAACTGCCGGAAGGCCGCTTGCAAGGCCGTAGATTTTTTTGCAAGTAAGCTTAAGTGATTACCTTCCATGGGAAGGTTGTCAAAACCAAAAAATATATCTGTCTTAGCTTTTTTTTACCACCATCCGAAAAAGACTCTTTTGTTAATGTAAACGTTAGTAGTGATATCTCCAAACATTTTCGGCAACCCCGTTTTGCTCGGCGTCAGTCGCCTACGCTAGATGACGGATACCAGCGGATCAAAGGAATGGCAAGTGACGAAGAGTAAGACCACGAAGGCACGTTAGACGTAAGAAGCATTTCAATTTCGTTATGGTGAATGGTTCTTATGTTTTCACCGGTTATAGCTATGAATCTGACCTCTGAGAAGGCTTGAGAAACCCCTATTGGTCGTCTGCCATGCCTCGAGTTGGGTACTGTGTTCTAGACAATCTTAGATTTTTATTTAAGTACTAAAATTGGAAACTTTACTGGAACATTTTAATTTTTTTTAAAGAAAATTTCCAATCAAACGAAACGATAGATTGAGTTTTGCTTGACTTAAGCGTTTACCTTGCGTTTAATTTGATATAGAAAATAACTGTAACTTATGACTTCTTGTAAATCAATAAGTTTCCAGTTATTGCGGGCAAAAGAAGAAAACGTGCAGTTTAAGCGACAAGTTAAATGCAATTCGCAAGTCATACGATATAAAGCAATGGATAAAAGGTGGACTTTTTTTCCACTCATTGCGACATCCTCCAATTGACCCTGGCGTACTGGTTAAG
This sequence comes from Aedes japonicus, assembly GCA_034211315.2. NCBI lineage: Eukaryota > Metazoa > Arthropoda > Insecta > Diptera > Culicidae > Aedes > Aedes japonicus. The sequence goes on along the minus strand of JASCZW010020285.1, from coordinate 10,346 downwards.
ATCAATACCTCTCAACTAGAAATGAGAAGACAAATTAGTATCTTCCATTTAATTCCAACTACCTTTGCTTATCTTCGACAGATACGCGTATTTCGTCTACAATGTGCAGACTTCTTCAGTGTCTCGTACTAATAACTCGACTTATTGTAAGTCGAGTTATTAGTACGAGACACTGAAGAAGTCTGCACATTGTTGACGAAATACGCGTATCTGTCGAAGATAAGCAAAGGTAGTTGGAATTAAATGGAAGATACTAATTTTTCTTCTAATTTCTAGTTACAGGTATTCCACTAAACAGCTCAAACCCTCTAGGATTCAATACCTGTCAAGCCAAAGTTACGAGTTCGAATCTCACCCCCGGATAAGTTATTTAAGTATCCAAAACGTATTTGAATGACTACGACGGGAGATGAACCAGCCCAGGGTTGAAAATCTTGATAATAGATAAAGGTAGAAAAAAAATTCTAATACGGAGGAGAGCCCAATGCCAACGGACGTAGCTATAATGAGTGGTAGACTCATACCATCATCTTCATTCATCATTAATAGTTTGTTGGGATGACTGCAATCATACGAATAATTGCAACAAAAAATGCTGATTTGCATTCATGAGACATGCATAAGCTGACAATCGATAATGAACTTTAAAATTTGACTAAAATGCAGTGACATTAAACTTTAATCCTGGAAAATTACTTCAATAAAAGTTAATCAGTAACTTTGAGTGCAGCAATCGTTCAGGATTCAAGCCATTTTTCACTCCAGAGTGTGAGGATTCTCCAAGACGTAGACGTACATATCCTCCGCGAGGGCAATAAAGTCGACCGGATGGAGAACTGCTTTCATGGACCATTACTCAAATGGAGCTGCAGGGATTGCTGCGATTGTTGTTGTAAGAAGGAAATGAGAAACCATTGAGAGCATCTCCGTTGGATCGAAAATGGGCTACAGCTCATATTACACGTCTCGATGCAATTGTGCAGTCGAAATTGCGGCGGGTGGAGAGGTGGAACTGATTGGAATGTTATTTGGAGGCGAACAGAATTATAAGTTCGAAACTTGATCAGAAGAATTGGACGTGTGGTTCGTCTATTTGTCTGTTGAGATTATGAAGCACGACTACATTGCATTGCTGTCGGTTGTAACAGATGTGGTTTTCAGTTATTGATTTTCTACATTGTAAATTTCAACACGTGATTGAAATGTTTTTGCAAATAATTACGCTTCAGACCACCAAGTTGTATATTTTAATTGTGGAACTAAAATTTTATTTTCCAACTCACGAATTAAATGTTAAAATTTTATAAACTCATTCTCGCTTGGCAACAAAATAAAGGCATACAACGAGGATGTGATATGATTTGGCCAACTCGTGGTTTATTGAAATTTAATTGTTGTAGTGAGGGACTGCACGAAAAGCTTAAATTAAATGTTGTGGAATATTATAATTAAAGGGTAATGCAACGTTCAAACAAGTTGAAATTAAGTGTCGAAATAAAGCGCTATTGAAATTATCAAAATACCGTTAATGAAAAATAAGCCTTATCAGGATTTATTCTTCAGCATCAAAGGATTTGTTCATTTTCAGCGTTTCTGATAATATACTTGGTTCAGAACTCTCAATTAATATTGATTCTGAAAGCTTCGTTCAAATTTCAAAGTTGTCAATAAATGATTTAAAAATGATTTTATATCACACAGTTAGTTACTGCAATGACTTTGAAGATCTTATATGAACTTGTCAACGGTTCAAGCATTAATTTTAATTATCGGCAACGGTTTGAAGAAACGTGCAACTTCATCTCTTCAATCCAACATTATCACTGAAACTTCAGTTACGATTCAGCTTCAAGGCAATAAAAAAAAGTGTATTTATGTCGAGATGTCTTCTTGTTTGCTCGTACGTTTCTCAGATGGTTGCTTGGTTTCTTTCCCACTCGATTGGTGGCCACTAGGTAGCCCGTTTTTTTTTAAATTAGTTCGTTTTTTAAGGCTCAACTATCCAATCCAAATTTAACTATATATTATATTCAAATGCGTTTCCTTCATAGCGATTATACTCCCCCTTATTGGTCGCTTTAATTTGGTTCTATACTTTTATAAACTCTCTACCTAGCATCTACCTAGAACAAAATAAACAAACCATATACTTACCTTTGAAGCATACTTTAGGTACTGATTAGCAAATTGGAAGAAAACAATTTTTGGATTTTTTATTATTTTTGTACGAAAACGAGTCCATAGTTTTTCGAGCCGAACTAAAAAAAGTAAAAACACCATCGCCAAAATTTTACCAATGGAAAATTATTAATTAATAAAGAAGAAAATATTTTTTTTCAAAATTTTTCATGGCTCAGAAAATTGGTTTTCTGAATTTTCCAAGGAATTTTCGTTTTCTTTGGAAAATGTTGCAGGAAAACTGGCAACCTCGCTTTTTTAAATATTGTTTTTTGTTCATACAACATCCACGAACCTTACGCGTTGACAAAGATTCGTAACAATCTGAGACACTTCGGCCAAATATGTAAGATAGTAAAAAAGAATTCCTAGTTTCCAGATATACCCCTTGATATTTTTTTTTCTGATTGGTTTTGGCATGTTCAAAAACTGAGATACATATATACAAAACATGTTGAGCTAGATTTTTTTCTATGTTTTATGATATATTTATTGAGCTGGAACATAATATTTGCAAATTGCCTATGTAACACTACGCACCAAGAGCAACACTTTTGATAGAAATAATATTCTTCCATGAGCTGGCAACAATGCTCAACAGCTGATAATTTAAGCGCACACATTTTTCTTATGTTCTGTGGCCTAGTGTAGTTATTACTTAATAAAACGTTTTATTTATTTATTTATTTTCCGTCGGCTTATTTTCTCACATGGTGACAATCACCGACGCCAGAGTCGACTCCTCCACCTGGACCCTACGTTAGGACTCATGAATATGAGCCGCGACCAACGGCTTTACTTCCCTTCGAAGGAAGACGTGACCAGATTTTTTCGCATCAGAAAATCTTCCGACGTCGACTGGGATTGAACCCAGACCCACTGGGGTGCCAAGTAGCAGTCACGGTTAACCACTACACCACCGACGCTGGCATAGTAAAAAATTGATATTTATAATATTTTCAATGAAAATGTGTGAGTTTGTTGTCAATTTTTAAGAGGGCTTATCTTAACCAAAAGCTCAGTGACAAAATCTTTTTATGTCTATATGTGAAAATCATGTGGTATAAAGTTGTTTTATTGTTATAAGTTTTGTGAAATTTGGCACTGACTATAAACACATAGTTTGAAATGGAATGCCTAAAAAGATGTTAAAAATAAACCTCGCAACGATTGTTTTGAATAAGAATATTTCGACACGGAGTTTTATAAGGGCCAATGTCGCAAACGCAAACAATGGCTTTTCCGCAAATTTCTCGAGAATGCTAACTTATTTATAGTGAATTATCACAATGATTGTACAGAAGGGGAGTTTCTCTTTACAATAGAAGTGGTAGTCAACTTGAGCGAGTTTGCATTTTCAAGGAATTTGCGGAAGAAGCCATTGTTTACGTTTGCGACTTTGGCCCTTATGAAAACTCCATGTCCAATTAATGATGAGACGAAGTTGTATCTACGTATAGACCCAATATGGAGCTCATAGACCGACATTATATACATACTCGTCGAAAATTTGCGACCTAATAAAGCTAATTGATTAACATTCCATGATTTAGAACAGCAAACTTCTTATTAAGCATGTCTAAGCAAAGATATAAATGGTTGAATATCGTGTGTACCTCGGTTATATGACTTATAATCGACTGCTACATATTAGGCGGAGTCAAGCGACATATACCCTTCATAACCACCTTAAGTCTTTTATTGTTCGTGTACATCTAACATGAAAAAAATAATCCTAGAAAGTGTAAGCTGCTTAGTGGAATACCTGTAACTAAAAATGTGAAGAAAAATTTGTATTTTCCATTGAGTTCCAACTACCTTTATTGCTTATCTTGTATTTCGTCTAGAATGTGCAGACTGCTTCAGTGTTGTTGTACTAATAAATCGACTGAAAAAAGAGTTGTAAGAAAATATCAGACACCCCTCACCTTCATGTTGTGAAGGAAAGAAAGGAGGTACGTCGGCATCAACTACGCCGCAACTGCCTTCGGAAGGGACACCAAATTCGAGAATGTTTGTCATCAAGCACCTGTCGGAAATGCCGCGGTCATCACCATACCCAGCTCTGCATTGAAGACAACTACTACTGTGAACACAAGAGCAATATAACCTACCACACCCAGTAACGACTGTTCCAGAAAGTATAAGCACACCTTATTTTAACGATCACCTCGGAATATAATGAAATATTTCAACAATGTTTTGGCTGCGTCCTTTTGTTTCACATTTGACATAGCTTCAAAAAGTGCTCAGTTTTGTGTTACCTATCAGAAATGCGCGGTCTTACTCCGGAACAACGAAAAAGTATCGTGCACAAATGGTGCACTGTGAGCGGACTCTCGCTTGAGAAAATTGGCCAAGAGAGAGTAAGGTCGTAAGCGGTACGATCTGCGAGTTCGAAAATATAGAGAACAGTGTACGTTTGAAGATGCGCCGAAGAGTGGTCGGAAATCCGGTCCTGTTAGTCCGGATATCGATCAAAGATCAGGGATGCCTACAAGCGAAAACCAGCGACTTCCGTTCGGGATGTTGCGAAAAAACTAGGGACCTCGTCAGAATAACGTCATGCGTGACTAAAGAACAACCTGGAAGCTAGAAACATACCGAAAGGAAGCCCAAAACAGGCTGCGTCCGTGAAAACACGGGCCCGCAAACTCTACGAATCGTTGTTGTGTAGAAATTCTGGGTGCTAATAATGGACGATGAAACGTATGTGAAACTAGATTACAAAACGCTTCCCGGACCACGATCCTATACTGTGGGCGAAGACAAAGACTGTTTCCAACGAAACGGAAAAGAGGTTTGCACAGAAAAATTTGTGGTATAGAAAAGATCTGATTTGGCCCAAGGGGTTTTCCAAGCAAGCTTTGAAGTGACAAATAATCAGAGATTACTTTTATTTTCTCAAAGTAATCATATAATCGTAGGTAATCACAATAATCAGGAGTAACCGTAAGTAATCATAAGTAATCTTAACTAATTTCAACATAATCCAATTTTTTGGAGTATTGATATGGCTCAAGCAAATCGGTATCGGTGCATGCTGATGTATAGCAATTAAACAAAGTTCTTCATTTGGTTAAAACCAGCTACCAGCTGATTTTGAATTTGTTTTTTTTTAAATAAAATTTAATTGTTACACTTAATTGCATTGATTACTGCTTGAAATTGTGAGCAATCCTTTATGTCGATATCGTTTTCTGTGTTCAGGAACAAATCATTCATATTAATAATTAACTCCTCGTCTTCAAGGTTGGCTTGTTCATTCACATACGAAGCAGGATGTGATCTTTTAGCACTGATCGTAGTCTTCTTTGGTATTGTAGTTCTACGCACAGCAGGTCCTATGGTACATTCTGTCAGAGGATCGAATTGAATGCCAACAGCTTTGAGATAAGTCATGGCATCGAATTTGGCACCTTTTATCATGTCTACCACTTCCAAATCAGTAGGTATCTCTTCAGGAACGTAATAATCTCGATTTATCATGGAATTGCTTTGTGATAACAATATATCTGATAACAATAAGAAGTCGCACCTTTTTATTCTATACAATGACTGAAGAACCGAGAAGTTGGCGACTGTTGAATATATTGAACTTATAGACCGCATTTTAATAAAAAAATGATAACCTTTTTTTCAAATTAGAACTCCAAGTGCTTCGTTTCATCGTTTTTCGAAGACGCCTTCTTCGCGCGCAGACCGATATTTAAAACTTTCAACTCAAAACAGCATTTTTGGAGTTTGTGCCGGTGATAACTTGAAAACTAATTATTCGATTAAGATGAAACTTATAGGATGTCTTTATTATAGTATTACCTTCTAGATGAATTAAAAATAATTGTGATATTTTATTATTAAATATGGAAAAATGTGACAACATGGCAGAAAAATGTGGATTTTTTCAAAAAAACTTACGCCAAAAAATACGCAAATTCTTGATTTTTTTAATTATATATGATTGTTAACTTCCAATCGACGTTCAATGTATGTTTACATAGTGTATATTTATCAGTATGAGAGTAGTCATAGTTCGAGCACTGACAGACTAAACCCCGAAAAAAATCGGAAATGGATAAGATGAACGTTCAATTAAAATTGTTTCTAAAACACACTTAAGCATTTGTCTCTTTTAGTATCTTCCTTGATTATTTTACATTTCAAAAAGCTTGAACCGTGGTTCAATGATAGTGCGTGGATGTGAAAATGTACATCAGAGAAGTGCGTGGTTTGCAATTGACACCGATGCTATTTATGTGCTAGAGATTTTTACATCAAACTGTTCTGAAATATTCAAGGCACTACCAGCACTCATTTCCAACGAGCACTGATCAAGTCTAGTCCTCGTGGCACCGATTCACGCGTACCCCAAAGGAAGCTAATTTGGTAAAGGTGATCAACTCGCTTATTTTTTTACCAAAACCAAGTGATCGACAGCTCATTATTCTGATGTTTATGTCATTATTCGTGGATTTTATACCCGAAATCGAATCACTGACCGTCTTGATCTTCAATGCCCAACGGAATGTCGTCTGGAGAAACCCGTAATATGGATTATTTAGTTTTTGTACCAAAATCATCGTTTCAACGGCTCAATCTATGTGATTTTTCATGGTCATGATTTTGTTTGGTAGAAAATAAACCATTTACCACCCTGGTCATCCGTGGCCCTAAAAATGTCCTCGGAGAAACCCGTATTAGAGAACAAATCAAATTGCATATCAAAACTATCACTTCGACGGCTTCGTGATTTTCCATGGTCATTACTATGTTATCTACTAGAATGGGTCACTAACCACCCTAGTCCTCTAGGGCCACCGAATTGTCCCTAGAATTAACACCAAAACCTAGCGTTTGATAGCTCAATCTTCGTGATTCTTAATGGTACAGATTATTTAAGCTCGAAAATAAGTTATTGACTAACCGAGTCTTCAGTGGCCACCTGAGTGTCCACCGGAGAAACTCGTTTTATAGGAAAATTTAATTTTGATTCCAATGTCATTCGTTTGACGGCTCAATCTTCGTGATTTTATGCTTATTATTCTATTATCACTGAAATGGATCACAAAGCACTCTGATCTTTTTGATCTTCGGAATATCCCTGTAAAACCCTGGAATATCCCCGTAGATTATGGGACTATTAATTTATTACACCTAAGCCTTGCATTCGATACGTCTATTTCCATTCACTCTGGTTCTCAGTGGCTATTAAAATTCCGAAGTTTTAATTTTTTTACATAAAAAAATATGACCTACTTTAGCAAACGGACTTTTCACTTGAAAACAGTTTTTGTCCAATTAAATGATTATTAGTTTGTATGATTATTATTGTGAATGATTATTATTTTGAACATTTTGGGACACATTGGGCCCTCAATGACACTGTCCACTGCCAAGAATATAAACAAAATATTCCCAAGCATCGTTTGTGGCCAGCTGTATGTTATTTTTTTTTTCATGCAGACCTGAGTGTTAAGTCAACACTTAAAAATTGAACCCTGCTGTTTATGTGAACACATTTTCTTTGTAAATCTTTATCGTCGTATTTGTGCGCTCGGAGATAAATTTGATCAATAATATGAAATGAAGAAAGCTTTTGAAAAAAATAATGATTAGTGGAGGTTAGCCACCGCCCTGTTTGAAGCGGGAGGCCACAAATGTTCACTTTTCATGATTTAATGACAGTTGTCACAGCTTGTTGAAATTTGAAGACATTTGGTTGATATCAGTGAATTGTACTAGTACTATGAAGAAATGGAATAACGCATTTCCAGACTACTTCCTCTTCCCCCTTGTGTTTCGTCATATTTGATCAAACCCTCATGCAAACGGTCAATATTCACTACGCCTCCCAAACATATAATTTAACCAAATCTTTTCATGTTAAACATCCGTTTTGTAAACGGTGTCGGTCTTATCCCCTGTGAGTTATGAGCTTACCCGCACTGCTTCAAGAACATCATTTTTGGATATTGATTTAATAACAAAAAGAAGTTACAAATTAACAGTTTCAAAACATACTACAACACATGTGTTATTCATAACAATTTATGCAAGGACCTTGTGTTGAAAAAAAAATCATAAAAGCTTCAGTTTTAAAATAATCATAAAGCTTGAGGGGCCGGGCTAACCCCCACTTCCCCTACTCATCCAGCAGCAGTGGATCGATTTTGATATAACATATCACAACTAAATTGAATCGAACTCCCAAGAGCCAAGGTCAACAAGTGCATCACAGATTGTGTTCTGTTTTTATATTTTTCGATATATTACACAGAGCAAACTATTCGTACGACCAGCATAAGTTTTGCTTCTAGAATTTCAACAAGATTCAAATATATAATAATAGCTATTAGATTTTCAAATGATTGTGCGTCATCTCATGAGAACACTTATTTTCATAATACCATTTGGAATGACAGATAGTTTTTAACAATTCAATACCAATCCCTTCTCCCTTGTAACTTTGTCACGACTCAATATGAAGCTTCTCTCCCAGCCTTTAAATGCTAGGCATTTATGCTTTTCTTTGACTTTCTTTGGCATTTATGCTGTTTTTACAAATCAACAAATAGTTTTGTAAACAAAGAAACTCGAATAATATCAAAAATTCTCGTGCGCTTCCTAATATCTTCCAAGGACTGAAGATTGAGCCGTCGAACGAATGGTAACACAGTAAATATACATTCATTTATGGGTTTTTACAGGGTATATTCCGGTGGCCACTTAAGACCAGGGTGGTCAGAGATCAATTCCAGTAATAACAGAGCAATAAGCATGAAAAATCACGAAAGTTGAGCTGTAAAACTGAAGTTTTTGGTAAAAACATTTGTTTGTTGATTTCTCCGGTGGACATTACGAGGGCCACCGATGAACAGAGTTGTTAATGGTTTATTCACAACCTAACATAATTTTGAGCACGACAAATCACGAAGATTTGATCCTCGAAAGCGTGGCTTTGGTGCAAAAACTTGACGACCAAGATGATTAATTTCCAAGTTAAAATAACCACCTGCATAAATATCAAGGAATAATAAGCTGTCGATCACTTGGTTTTGGTAAAAAAATGAAGGGAATGCATCACCGTTACCAAATTGACCTCCTTCCTTTGGAGTACCCTGAAATTGGTGCCATGAGTAGCAGACTTGATGATTGAGAGAAGTTTGATGTAAAAATCTGCAGCACAAGAATAGCATCGGTGTCAATTGCATGAAAAGTAATTTGCTAAAAATATACTTTTCCGGTATTCCAGGTTTCCGGAACCGGTAGTTATTGTAACCATGGTATTAATATTTGTTTTCATAGGCTATGAAAATACCTTTTCAACGGTACTCAGAAGTTCCCGATTACTTGACTGGTTACAGAGTTACAGGTCACCAAAGTTAGGGCCTCCAAAATGAGCTTCCAATTGGGGTAATTTCCTGGTGGTCATAAATACCAAATCTGGTTTTTCTGTACGTATTTAAAACAAGATATTTGTAGCTATCATTGATATCAACTGAATCGGAATCGATCAAAAATTGGATGTTTGAGATCAGTTTGAAGGTTGGAATCGAAAACGTCAAAGTATGTAACATTTTTTAATACCGAATGAAGGTCAAAAATACACCATTAAAAATTGTATCAGTCAAAAAACTGCCTTTGTTAAGATGTGTAAATTCTCTGGGTGTGCTTGGAAACCATTAATTTTTAAGTAATTACTTGAAAATTTATTATTACATTAAACGAATATCTTACATTTATTCAAAGAATAACAAATGAACACAGAAAAACATTAGAAAAAGTATTCGGAGACAGACGCTGTTCGGCTATGGGCGACTGCCTCCTACGTTTAGAGGTCATAGGGTAAAATTATGCTAGTCGATGTTATTTCCAGGGGAATGGAACATTATAGGGTGCAGCCCGGGAAACACGCAAGTAGTCATAAGTAATCATCAAGTAATCATGAGTAATCATGACTAATCACAAATAATCATGAGTAATCAGCAGCAAGTAATCATAAGTAATCACAATAATCTTTGTATATCAATAATCAGAGTAACTTTGGGGAAGTGACAAGTAATCAATGCTGTTGGAAACCCTTGGATTTGGCCGGCAATATGCGAGTGTGGTAAAACATCTAGTCCGTACATCAACGGAGACGATGAACACTCAGAAACATGTTAAGG
>JASCZW010020284.1:0-12460 GCA_034211315.2 Aedes japonicus | reverse complement strand
CTTAGGGTAATCGCTTCGAAGAACATACGAACAATTTTCCGAAATTTCAAACGAAAATGTGTTATGAAAATGTCATCGCTACACGCAAAAAAGAGGCGATGAACTTCTGCCGCAGAGCATATTTATAACCGGTCCAACTAGGCTGCCGCGGAACACATCTTCCAATGATCTGTCGCTTATCTCTTTAAGATATTCGACCGGGAATGCACATTCTGGTTTACAAGTTAAGCACTATTTATGAAGGTTCTCTTAAATACACTAAGGTTTTTTTACACGTTATTTTTGCACGGTGTTTTTACACGGTTTGTTTTCGGTGATAACTCCAGAACGGATCAACTTATCCGACCTAATTCGAATCACATTTTCGCGTTTTGGGCAAAAAGTAATGATATGCCAGATTTTCAAAAAAAACGCAATTTTTGGTGTTGATACTCAAAATTTTAATAAACTGTATTTTTGATCATTGCATGGAAAGGTAACGCATACAAAAAAATCGAAGCAATATAAAATGTTTAAGCATGTGAATTTATCAACTCTATTTAGCCTTTTTTTACACGGTAACATACTAAAAGTGGAACGTATCCCCCATGCAAATCAAAACCTTTGTGTATTTGTACGCTTACCTTCGATATTATACGGTTCGTAAAGTGCATTATGTAAAATTACTTCAATTTTTTCCACTTTTTGCGGCGAACTTATTTCGAATTTACTCGGAAAATCACAAATAGACCACACGATATGGAAATCAACAAGAATTGGAATTTAGCAAAATTGTATACGTTAGGCGATATTTCTGAACTGCCAATTACTATGGTATGGCTATTTTATTGTGATTTATTGTCATATATGCACTAAGGATTTTTACACGTTTTTTCAAACCTGGGTATAAAACCGCGCTAATTCTGAAATCCCGTAAAAACTGTTAATTCCGGAATCCGTGTAAAAACACTGTAATTCCGTCCTAAATCCTTGTAAGAAAAAGAAGGGAATTACATGCTAAGTCTTTGCAACGAAAAAACTTAGAAGATTTTCTAAACAGTGGAATGGATAGCACAACAAGTTACAAGAATCCTAGAGGGTTTGAGCTGTTTAGTGGAATACCTATAACTAGAAATTAGAAGAAAAATTAGTATTTTCCATTTAATCCTCAAGTCGAGTTATTGTACGAGACACTGAAGAAGTCTGCACATTATAGACGAAATACGCGTATCTATCAAGATAAGCAGGTAGTTGAAAATGGAAAATACTAATTTTTCTTCTAATTTCAAGTTACAAGAGGCAAGCGAGGGCCCCAGGGCCAGAACATAAAATAGAACCGGACTGAACCTGTGTGGGCATTAGTGAAGATAATACAGATACATCCATGATGGTACATCTCGAGACCTTTAATATCTGCAAAGGTGCGGTCTTCAGCCAAGTTGTTCAGAAAATTAAGGAAGTTCGACGAGTGAACCGTTTGGAATATCACCGCTACGTGGCGCTAGCAAGCATGTAAAATTGAGCATTTTTAACTTGTTCGGTTTAGAGTTTCTGATAAGATGGATAGTTCTAGTCATCGGCAAAGTTGTTCAGCAGATAACGGACATTCAAAAACTGTGCCGTTCTTTCTGAATTACACCGCCACGTGGCGCTAGTGAGTGCGCGAAATTGAGCATTGCCAACATGTTCTATATAGTGATTCTGATAAGATAGGAATTTTAGTTTTCGGCAAAGTTGCTCAGAAGGTCAAGAGCATTCAACAGATGGACCGTTTCATTCGGAATTCTTCCACTATGTGGTGCTAGTGGGCATGAGAAAATTAAACATTTTCAACTTCAACTTTCTGATAAGATAGATAATTCTGAGTTTTTGGCAAAGTTGTTCTGATGGTCAAGGGCTTTAAAGGTTGACCGTTTTGTTTGGAATTTCCCCGCATTTTCAACTTATTCTTGTTTCATGATTCTGATAAGATGGATAGTTTTAGTCGTCGGCAAAGTTTTTCAGAAGGTCAAGGGTAATCACGAAGAGAAATAAGGGGGAATTGAAACAACAGTCTCTATAGTTGATACCTATAGTAAAATAATTTGGCTCAAAGCTATTTTTGTATTGAAGCAACCATACTTCATGGTTAAAAGAGCGATCTTTTTTGCACATCTGTCATAGGGTTAAATCAAAACAAAAATGTTATAATTCCAACCAGTGTGTAGCAACCTGAAGCAACTCTACAAAAAAAACAACAACCTGCTCGTTTTCATATCATTTTCAAGGCGATCGACAAGAAAAAAAATTGGAGGAAGTTCTTACTGAGTATAATTAGTTGAATTATTGAATTCATTCCAGTTTTCAGCACCAGCAATTTAGGTTTCATTAGTGTGTATTAATTCTAATAATTTCGATCACTGTACCAAGAAGTGAAGTTTTGTTTTTTTTCAGCAAATGGGTATAATGTTTCAGCTCTCAAGCACTAAGGAACATTTACCAGATTGAATCAATAAATTTAAAACATTCGAAAGTTGAACCGGTTCATTCGGGATTCCCCTGCTACGTGGCGCTAGTAAGCATGCAAAATTGAGCGTTTTCAGCTTATTCTATCTAGAGATTCTGATAAGATATGGTTGAACAAGGGATGGTTATATCGGTTCATACATAAAAAAAAAACGTGTGAAATGTAAAAATCAAAGGAAAATGCGTATCAGCAGATACAGCTGCAGCTATTGAGTACCCATCAAAACTGATTAACATTATTGAGGATGGTGCATACCATGCAGACCAAGTCTAAAACGCCGATGAAACTGGTCTATTTTGGAAAAAATGCCTTGTTACATAGCTTCAACTGAATGTACGGCATCTGGGTTTAAAGCCTTAAAGGATCGCGTCACACTGCTGTTCTGTATATGTATGTACATAAGCACACATTTCTACCCAAGCAACCAAAAGTTTGAATTTTACTTGAGATAAGAACTCAGAAGTTCACATTTAGTTGAAATTAAGTTCCATGGAACTTTTTTGCTTAATAACAAGGAACTTCACGTACCGGCAGAACTTAATTTTCTTTAGTGTCATTAACATCTAAAGCAACTTGTTCAAAAAAAGTTTCTTGTTGCTATTAGTTGAGAACTTGCTTTGAACTTCAAAAATCTCTAGCACAAAGTTTAATCAAAATACTAACCGTACTTTTAATCAGCGCAATAGTTCACAACAAATCTATGTTGAACTACTTTCCTACTTTTTGATGTACAGATAAGGTTCTAAGTAACACTTAAAAAGTGTCACAAAGATTGTTTACATTTGAAGAGTGATCTGGTGTTCCCAACTAACATTGCCAAAGCCATCCAGCTTTGTTAAGTTATATTAAAGTTTTAGAACGCCACTGAAAATCAATTTTGTTTTATTATGGCAGCAAGAGGTGCCAATAGGTTTTATATTTAGTCAGGTTTATGAGAACCTACGCAGCTTCTTTACAACAATCTTAAAACCTGTGCTTCTAAAATCCTTTATAACTCCTATCAAAGGTTTTATTTTGACTTTGTGTACTCGTAAAATGCTGTTTTGAAATGCCGTTTAAGGACTCATTTATATTATCTTATTACGGTCAGTTGTATAAGCATTTTAAAGCCATTTTGCCTCCAGTAAATTCATTATCAATGCAAATCGGCATTGAGGCAAGTCACCATATGAAAAATAGTTTTAAAGTAGTCATTTAAATGAATCTGCTGAAAATTGGAGACCAATTTCGGACATTGATGTTTAAAAACCTGATTGAATTTCGACAAATTTACAGGTAAATTTCATTGATTAATTTATCGAATACATTTGTTTCAATTTTGTTTTTGTTGATGTAAACTCGTATAATTTCCGAGGTGCATTAATTTTCAGCTTTAATCGTTCCAATATTCACCTTAAAACTAAAGGCGCATAAAATTTGGGGCATGATACACAGTATAAAACTCAATTTGTTGATGAGATTTTGCCTTAAACATAATTTCTGGAACACCAGATTTTTTTTCTTGGATATTATTTACTGCTAAACGAATCAGAACAGCAAAGAATCGAGCAAAGTAGAACAATAAAAACCAACCACGCTATCACAGTGAAGTTTCACAGCTGTGGCCATTTGGCCCTATGCTGGTTTTGATGGCAGCCAATAGGTTTTATGAAGGTTCTCAAGTGCTCATAACAGCTTTAACTAGAACATTTTGAAAATCTGTATGGCTTTATAAAGGTTTTGTTAATTTGTTTTCACAACCGTCTATATAGTGGGCCACTTTGTACACATTTCGGCTTTAAGGGGGCCCAAGTAATCACGAGGCTGTATTAGCATGCATATATAGGGCGTCTAGTGTATAATTGAACTTTGATTAAAGCTGAAAAGGGCCCCACTAAAATCGAACTAATGCTATATCTTTTGTAATGCCATAAGACATTGCTTGAGTAGCATTGTTGCATTGGTAATGCATCACTACATTCTAAAGCTAATCTAACGCTTCATTACTGACAACTGTTGAATGTATGCAATCCCGCATTTCCGATGTTGATTTTGGGTTGAATAAATGCAATAATATAATGCTTGTGGTTACTTGGGGAATATGCAGTTATAACGAGAAAAAAACTCATTTTTGAAAAAAAAATTCATGGAGAAGTTTGTACTCAAATCAATCGAAACATTTTTACAATTATAAGTGTATCCATATAGTATACAAAATATTTTTTTCAACAAAATGGCGGCCGTTAGAGTTTGTTGAAAAAGTCGTTGTGCCGACTCTCCTGGTCGCAGTTTTATTTGAAACCTGTTAATCCAAAAATACATTAACTACATTTACAATTAGTAGATAAACTGAAAAAACTAAAAAATCCCATTTTTTCGCTATTTTATCACTTTTTTCATATTTTATAATAAAATATTATGATAATTTTTAATTCATCTAAAATTTAATACTATCATAAAGAAATTCTATAAACTTCAGCTTAATCGAATAAACTCCAAAAATGTTGTTTTGAGAAAACGCGTTGAAAGTTTGTTCAAGCGGTCAAGCGTCTTTTTGTACCTGCTGCGCGCGAAAAAGTGCGTCTTCGACAAAACGATGAAAAGAAACACTCGGAGTTTGAATTTCGAAAAAAGGGTTTCAGGAGCGTATTTGACGAGAACTTTGCTAACTTTTTCATGCAAAAAAAATTCTAACTGTATATCTCCCTTAAAGAAGCATAGAGGAGGTGTTAGTGGACAAAACAGTTTTGAACGTAGTTTTATCAATAAAGCCGGGAGAAATGCTATACGGCTGGAATAAAACTAAAATTGTTACTTGGGTTGTGCTCCAAGTTTGACGAGATACAAAAGCAAAGAAAAAAATGGATTTGAAAAAAGATCGGCTTATTTTATTATCAGTGTAAGAAAACTGTTAGTAAAATGAGATGCGGAAAATGAAGCTACCATTTAACAAGGTAAACTTAAGTAATTTGTTGATTGAGTTCTAGATGATTCAGAGATTTATAGGTTCAGATAAGGTTTAAGGAAGTCGGGGGACTCCGGTGTAGTGGATAACATCCAAACCTCTTACGCCAAAGTCACGAGTTTGAATCTTACCTCCGGACTAGTTATGAAAATACCCAAAATTATTTGAGTGACCACGACGGAAGATGAACCAGCTCAGGGATAAGAATCTTGATAATCAAGAAATTGAAGAAACAAATCAGTTTATAGGAACAAAAAAGTACTAATGCATGAAATCAACGCTTAGAACCAAATCATAGCATAACCCACCTCGTTCATATGACTCAGTGGTAAGTATCCTGCTTTGAAAAAGGATGACTCTAGTAGGAGACTAGGTAGTATTTATTTATGAAAAATTTAATTCAATTTAGAAAAATCATCAAATTCAACTTAATCTTCAACTATAACATCACAGTACTCAAAAAATAAATTTGTGGCAGGATTGGAAAAGAACGAAAATGTCGAATATAAATGTATTTTGTTTTTTTCTGGTTTTGTTGAGTTCGTTCGAGGTACCTTTGAGCTGAGTAGCATTCTCTACAACCTCTTGAACGATTCTTTCGTGAACTTCAAAGTTTTCTTTTGAAGTTGATAAGAATGCTGCTAGAAGCTTGAACATTAAATTCGAACCAGAAAGTTCGGTTAGTTACTTATCAGAACTTTTGGTTGCTTGGGATGCTTCTTTTCTAATACTTACAACAAACGTTTCGAGCGCTGCAGCCGTAGTTGTTTGATTCGGTTCGTTAAAAGGTGGCGCTTCACTTTTGCCCTGGACGAACATTTCAAGTCATCTTTGACCAACCGTCGCATGGTAGTTTTTGAAATGTCGGCTTCGTTAGCCAATTTCTGGATCGATCCTATCAGATTCGCCTCACGTTGTCTCTCACTGATCTGATGACCTTCAGTGTGCTAGCGGACCGTGGATGGCCACTTCCCGGTTTCCATGGACGAGGTCCATCAAGGAGCGAACCCAACGTATCCAACGTAAACGGTAGCCAGGTGGCATGCCACGATCGTTGCAATTTGTTTTACGGGCTTCTGGCCGAGCATCAAACTAGTCACAGTCCTTTGCGTACAGTTTTCTCAATGTTGTTACTCATGAACCACTGTTTTGTTTACATCGTCTCAGAGTATACAGTCAGATGATTATACACACGCATTAAAACAGTAAAAATACTGTTTAAGGTTGAAGACTTCGTAATTATTTTTTGAAATCAATGATTGAATTGCGCTTGTAGTGGTAAATCTATTTGAACAAATGTGTGAGAAAATAAAAATCAAAATCTAGTCTTAAGTTTACCGTTACACATGTATCCGTATTTGAGACAAGTGTTTGAGTGGGAAGTATTGAAATTTCTTCCAACATCTATTTATTTCAATAACTCACGAGGTGAAATTGCTTGCGTGTCGCTTTTTGATAAATGGGTTTTCATGTCACATATGCTGAAGGATTAATTCAATAGTAAAATTTAACATGGATTACAGTGGTCTATTATACAAACCATCGGGTGTACAACAAAAGAAACAACATTGGGCAATAAAAATATTCGTTAAATTAAAATCGTATCCGGTTACATTTTTTACGAGCTGTAGAAGTGTTCCGACAATATGTTTGTTCTGTCAGATGTGGTTCCATGTTGTGGTCGTGAGTAAAATCAAATTACATTTTTTTCAACTTGTCTGTAGAACCAATCACATCAGCGGTGAACCTTGAAAGTATGCTTCCTGTGGTAAATCCTTTATCTCTACCGTTGTTAGCATCGTCTTAATTTTCGTTAATCCTATCAATCCTTAAACGTTGGCTGCATTTCTACAGGTTGAAGCATGATTTTTTCTTGTGCTAATTTTATTTGTCCGCGATCAGCAACAAACTTGCTCAGTAAAGCTCCAGGACCGTACCCAGCAAACGAAGGCATATATTTGTTATGCCAGCTGTATCCTTCATAATGCTGAAAGTGGGAATCCATACACGGTCCGGTTGACAAAATATGTTGGGGTTGGAAATTTGCTCGACTTCCTTGGGCATAGAGTATTATTGTGCTTATCACACAATAAACAAATTCATGAATTGTGTTGGCATCAGAAGCTCTCAATTAACAACTGTGAAAGTTCATCTAGAACATTAAGTTGTGTGTAGGCAACAAGCTAATTGTGAAAGCAATAAGCTAATTGTGAAAGCAATAAGCTTGACAAGTCAAGGAAGAAGGAAAAATCTAAAAAAGCATCGAAAATTTTCATATTTTGTTGTACCCTTACTTGCATGAACAAACATCTTCTATAGTGCACTGAGGAAACAACCCTGCTAGGGATGTACTCTTCTATAAGGCGGAGGCGTCTCAAACCACCATAGAAACATATCTTGCGTTCAAAAACCTCCACCTGTCAAATTTGGTTCCGTTTGCTTGATTAGTTCTCGAATTACGCAGAAATTTGTATTTTATTCGTATGAGAGCCCCTCCTCTTTAGAAAGAGGAGGGCCTCGACTCACCTTAGAAAGATTTATTGCTTTCACAAACCTTCACATGAAAAATTTAGAACCATTTGCTTGATTAGTTCTCGAGTTATGCTGAAATTTGTGTTTCATTTGTGTGGGATCCTCCTTTCAGAATAGGGGTGGGTCTCAGACTACAATAGAAACATTTTTTTCATTCAAAACCCCGCAGCATGCCAAATTTGGTTCCATTTGCTTGATTAGTTCTCGAGTTATGCAAAAAATGTGTTTCATTTGTATGGGAGCCCCCTTTCCAGATGTGGAGGGGTTTCAAACCATCATGAGAACATTCCCCAGCCTACAAACCACCTGCATACAAGTTTTCACGCCAATCGTGAATTAAATGATGAAAATTTTTTCACTGAATAATTCCCCAGTTGATAATGGTGGACAATTCCATTTAACATTTTCATATTCACGTTTTGAATAACAATCACTTCTCACCGAACCTTCAACAAACAGAACACTGATCCGTTGATGAGTGTCGAATATCGATCCAGCGATGAATATTATTCCTGATCACTCCCGCTCAACTGTTACTGTGCCGCCCGTTGTGTTTTCCTTTTCTGCGGCATTACTACTCACCGGAATTAATTTCAATTATTGACAAAGTTACGCTCGGTCTGTGCGAAGATTGTTTACTAATTGATAGGAGGAAACTGCGTGGAGCTGAAAATATCAGCTGACAAGCATTGTTGCCATCTCAGGGAAGAATATTATTTCTTTCAAAATTGTTGCTCGTGTGAGATTATGTTACATAGCAAATTAGCGAATATTTTGCTTCCAAGTCAATAAATATATCATAAGGCACCGAAAAACATTCGACACAACATGTTTTGTAAAGAAATATCCTAGTTTTTGAACATGCCAAAACCTATCAGCTAAAAATATCGAGATGTAAATCTGGCAACTGCCGATGATCGATGATTCTCTGGCTTGCTTGAAGCGTAGTGTGTGTGCTGTCGAAAGTATGGTTTATATTGTTGAGATTTTCGAAGTTGCAATGCGCTCAAATGAATCGTGATTTTTTTCTTGGGGCGCGAGTGATTTTACGAGTTGCGCTGTTCTGGTACATTGACAATACAGTGGCCTGGCATGTTTCTCGCTTGGAAATTTCGGAAGCAGTTTTCTCATTTAAAAGTGCTTGAAGGAACAAAAAGTGAATTTTCATAGGAAGAAAAATCCAGCACGCGAGCGGTGAATCCCTTTAAAAGCTGTGAAAATGTGGAAATCAACCAGAATTGTTTATGGAAAAATCAAGTGATGGGTCCTTGTAATAGTGTTAGTTTGAGAAGCAAATGGCGAGCTTGTGTTGGTGTATTGGTAAGCGAACCAAGTTTTTGAAAACTACCAGATTTAAGTGAATTTATAGTGTTTTGTTTGATAAAATGGTTTTTAACAAGTGAGAATAACACAATTCTAATCAGTGATCATGCACAGGAAAATGTAAGTCATGATTTATTACCGAAAACGGCTAAAAATAATTGTTGACAGGAAGAAGAAGAGAAAGAAGCAGGCAATCATCATCATTGCCCAAATTAATTACGACTTCTTCAACCTTAAAGCTACCCAAAAATAAGTATTTAAAATTTTGGCTTTTTTTATGGGACATACTGTATATTGAAGAAAGCTCGGTAAAGCGTGATTTTTTTATGTAGAAGGAGATGTTCGCTCATCACCATGAGGCACCAAGAGTGCACATTAATGTTGCACGGCAGGTAGAAAATCAAAAAGCGAAATGGCGTGTGTCTTGTGGTACTCAAACCATGGACGTCATCCTTGGACAAGTCCGCCACCTCAACAGGCGTGTATATTGTGTGCACTCCTTTTTTGGGTTTGTTTAGATTCGCAACGTCTTTTTTTTTAAGACGGTGTGGAAAATCTGCAACCAGACACCTGAAGAACTGCCTTTGGTCGTTTCACCATTTTTGTTGGAGATCGAGGCTGGGAGGCTGCCCATATTTATGCGAGCATTGTCTAATATAGCCGTGGCCAGACAATATCTGCGTTATGGAAGTTCACCTCCCAGTGTCACCTACCGACTCACCCGGTTAATTTCGGGATTAGTCGGTGGGTCCACCGAGATTTGGTGGAGTTGTTCCATTCCGTTTGCCACTTCAACCATGGATGCTGCTCTAGTAGTATTCCGAATACTTTTATTCCACGTTGTTCGAAGCGACTCTACGTCCTCTTTTATGACCATGCCTATTGGCATCATCCCCGCTAGGACGCAGACTCGCGTCGCGTGATACCGTTCGGTATGCACTAACCACTCTTAGGCACATAAGCCTGTGCGTATCTCTAGCTTACTTACGTAGCTCTTGGTACTCAAGGCGGTGATCCATGCTGGCCCGCCGTACCTGAGCATGGACAGGGCGTTATCGGCCAGGAGTTTACGCTTACTCCATTGCACCGCCGAGCAATTCGACATCATGCGGGATAATGCCGATATAGCCAATGGTTCTAACGAAGTCAACTGTCAAACTGTTCTATGCGCATGATATCGGCTTCTCTCCATGTCGACCGAACACTCCACAACAACGTGGTTGCTTCGCGCCGACAGCAGCAGGCTACAGGCCATGCTGCAGGTGGCAGTGTTGTTAGGAAAAACAGTTCAATGAGCCGTTCGTTTGGATTGTAATCGTTTTTAGCTTAATAACTTTTTCCACAATCGTCGAATCGCTTTGCGGTCTTGAAAGAAAAGTTTCCTTGAAAAATTTTCAAGAGGAAAATTGGGTTCACAAAGGGTGATACGGTCAAAATTTGGTCAAGGGAAAACGCGTGTAAATCGGTGAAATCGTTTATTTAAAAAATCAAATTTAATTTCTTTTTCAAGTTCAATTAGTATAAAATTCAGGAAAAATATTCAGTTAGGCTTCCGCTTTTCCAAATCCGAATTGCCAGGCCTTACGCTTGACCCCTTCCATCAGATTTTGTACAGCCACCTTGTCCACCTTCTTCGCCGCAGAAAGCCAGTTTGCCTTGAACTGCTGCTCGTCCTTAGCAGTTTTTTTGGTCTTCTTTAGGTTCCGCTTGACAATAGCCCAGTATTTCTCAATTGGGCGGAGCTCTGGCGTGTTGGGAGGGTTCTTGTCCTTGGGAACCACCTGCACGTTGTTGGCAGGCGTACCACTCCATGGCCTTTTACCATAGATGGCAAGATGCCAAATCCGGCCAAAACAGTACGGAACAACCGTGTTTCTTCAGGAAAGGCAGCAGACGTTTATTCAAACACTCTTTCACGTAAATTTCTTGGTTGACAGTCCCGGAAGCTATGAAAATGCCTGCTTTTCGCCACAGGTACAGATGGTTTGCCAAACCAGATATTTCTTTGCGAACTTTGACAGTTTCGTGTGCTTGAAAATATCTGCTACCTTTCCCCTTCCTTTTGCCGTATAAAACTCCTGTCCCGGAAGCTGCTTGTAGTCGGCTTTGACGTAGGTTTCGTCGTCCATTACCACGCAGTCAAACTTCGTCAGCATCGTCGTGTGCAGCCTCCGGGATCGCGCTTTGGCCGTCGTATTTTGTTTATCATCGCGATTTGGAGTCACTACCTTCTTGTAAGTCGATAGTCCGGCCCGTTTTTTGGCTCGATGCACGGTTGTAGACGATACACCCAGCTTATTTGCGGCATCTCGGAGAGATAGGTTAGGGTTTCGCTTGGAAACTACCGGCAACTCTCTTTGTCGTCTTAGCGGCTTCCGGTTTTCGATTTCCCCCGATCCAGACTTCCTGGCTGTCGACAAACGTTCCTCAAACACTTTAATTACATTTGTAACGGTTGATTTGGCAACTTTTAGCTGATTTTGCCAACTTTGCGTGCGA
Source organism: Aedes japonicus (assembly GCA_034211315.2). NCBI lineage: Eukaryota > Metazoa > Arthropoda > Insecta > Diptera > Culicidae > Aedes > Aedes japonicus. The sequence goes on along the minus strand of JASCZW010020284.1, from coordinate 677 downwards.
GTAGCTTCGGATTTTCGCGATGCGCGAGCAAAATTTTGATACGCTGTTCTTCTTGCTTGGCATTTTGACAACTGAAGAGTGAATTCCAAAAATCAAAATAGGAGCAGCATTCTACACACACACACACACCTTCAAAATGATGGGTGTTCAGGTTTTTAAATGCAAAATTGAAAGAAATACGTCAAGTTGATATTGACCAAATTTTGACCGTATCGCCCTTTATTTTTAGATGGCAACGGGTCACCTCGCCAGATTATTCTATATAAAAGTAAGTTTTCCCATATAAAATCCTATGTTATATTAAAACCTCGTGCGCAAAAATATAGTTTCACCGATCGAGCTGAAATTGTGCACAGTTATTATAAGACTCAAAAGGCTTCCAAAACTCCAAAACTTAGGGAGCGAATATTTTTTTCTTCCATATGTCCGTGTCCCAGGCTATTAGCCATTGATGCTTTCTTCCAAGCGTAATCGACGTGTCTGACAAAGGACAGCTTATCGTCGATCATAACCCCAAGATACCTCAAGAATCTCTTCGATTCCACCGTGCAGTTATTCCTGCACTGATCGTCGCATGTTGCTCCGATTTCCTATTATTCACCACCGTGACGTCAGTCTTATCACGGGCTAGCTCCAATTGACTGGAGCTCATCCATCTCTCCACAATGCCAATGGAG
>JASCZW010020283.1:0-12494 GCA_034211315.2 Aedes japonicus | reverse complement strand
TGGTACAATTTAGATCTTTTGCGTCTTAAACGTCAAAAGGGACAAATGGTACATAAAATTTTTGTAGATCTAATAGTGAGAATCATTGGAATAAGTACACAATCGCGCGGAATAAATATTCACAATGCATTAAAAAACTCGTTGTGAATATATACAGAGGAAAATTGATCAGCATCAAAACAATAGCAAAGAGTTATGGAAAATTTTGAAATCTTTATTAAAACCTAGCAATTGCAAACCGCGATCCATAACTTTTGACGGCACAATAGAACAGTCTGAACAAGCAATTGCGTCTAAGTTTAATGATTATTTCGTCAATAGTGTTTCATTGATCAATCAATCTATTGAATTGGTTGATGAACCTGATGAAATAAAGCAGCCAGTTAATAGTAATTGCAGATTTGAAGGTTTTCACCCGATCACAATAGATGAACTTAGAAATATTTGCTTTTCATTAGGAAAATCGGCTGCAGTAGATAATGTTAATGCTAGAGTTATTCAAGATTGCTTTCATGTCATTGGTCACACTTTACTGGACCTTATTAATGAATCATTACAAACTGGGCACGTGCCTGAAGTGTGGAAAGAATCGTTGGTTGTTCCGATTCAAAAGGTTGCTGGAACGATTAAAGCCGAAGAGTTTCGTCCTATCAACATGCTGCACACATTAGAGAAAATTTTAGAACTTGTTGTGAAAGGCCAGTTGCTGGAATATTTAAATAGTAATTCTTTGTTGATACCGGAACAATCTGGCTACCGGGAAGGCCATTCTTGTGAAACCGCGTTGAATTTAGTATTAGCTAAATGGAAAAATAACTTAGAGAGTAGAGATACGATTGTTGCTGTTTTTTGGATCTGAAACGCGCTTTTGAAACAATTTCTAGGCCCTTGTTGTTGAAAACAATAAAGCGCTTTGGAATTTCAGTACTGCATACAGATGGTTTGAGAGCTATTTGTCTGACAGAACTCAACGGACTGTTTTTAATGATTCTGTTTCTAATCCCGTGGGGAATAACCTTGGAGTGCCCCAGGAAGTGTATTAGGCCCTTTTGTTTATTATGTATATTAATGACATGCGACGTGTTTTACGATTTTGTGACATTAATCTGTTTGCAGATGACACTGTGTTGTTCATTGCAGCTAAAGATTTAAATGAAGCCGTTACCCATTTGAACGAAGATTTGCGTTTTCTAAGTAGATGGTTGAAATGTAAGCAATTGAAATTGAATATAAGTAAAACTAAATTTATGGTAATTTCACAGAATCGAGTAAATGAGAATGTCTCAGTTACGATTGATGATGAGGCAATTGATCGCGTTCGGGAGATTAAATATCTTGGCGTGATTATTGATGACAAGCTAAAGTTCAACGCTCACATTGACAATGTCATCAAGAAAATTGCCAAAAAGTATGGAATTCTATGCCGATTGAAAAACGATTTAACTACTTGCAGTAAAATACAGCTATACAAATCAATCATCTCTCCTCATTTGGACTTTTGCCCTTCCATTTTATTTTTAGCCAATCAAACACAAATACTGAGGCTACAGCGTTTGCAGAATAAAATAATGCGTTTGATTTTGAGATGTAACAGATTCACTTCCACGACTTTAATGTTAGACGCGTTGCAATGGTTATCGGTGAAGCAGAGAATTGTATATTTGACTATGGTGTTCATTTTTAAAGTAGTTAATGGTTTGCTGCCTCGATATTTGTGTGATCGAATTGAAAGAGGAGTGATATTCATAGATACAACACTAGAAACGCGTATGAAATAAGAACACCGAATTTTTTGACATGTGCTTCACAAAACTCATTATATTTTAAAGGAATAAATGTTTTCAATTCGATGCCAAGACACATTAAACGTGCACCAACACTTTCAGAATTTAAAAGACTATGTATTTCACACGTTAAAACTGTTTGCTAAACAGTAAGCAAATTTTAAATCATTTATGAAGATTGTAACTGACGATGTTTTACTGATATAAAACGGATTATTTTGTATGGACTATTTCTTGTACGGTTATGTTACTTTTTTTTTGTTTTTAAATGAAGATTGTATTTTGACGAAGTTTTTACAAACGGATTATAATGAGTTGGCTATTTTCTTTTTACATACTTTTTTTTTCTCACTTTTATCAACACTACAAACTATTTTGTTCGTCACGGTGATGATGATGGAAATTTGTTTAATGTTGTTGTAGTTAAAAAAAATAAAGAAAGTTGATCTACAATTGTTTGAGCCTCGCGCGCGGCATATACAGGTATAAAGGACTTCTTTTTGAATTCATGAAAAAAAAATTGGCCTCTTATGCTTGAGAAGATACCATGAAATAGTAGTGGGTTGTCTGGCTGATTGTCGGGGAATTCCTTGCCAATTCTGTTGTGGTTGAACGTAAAAAGTTTGACAAGGGCCGGTCCAGGATTTTTCGGTTTGGAAATTTTCTTGATTTCCCTGGTTGGGGATATCCTTGGTCAACCCAAAACTAAGCTGGTGGCTCCATTAGTGTTGGAACTGCATTGGCTCTGTAGCGGGTAGGATCGGATATTGGCTTGTCTTTTGATAATGTCCTTAAACGGGATTCTGTGATTTGAATTGTAATAGGATTTCCCGATCGCTGGGAATACTTGCGAACATTTGTGGTTGACATCAATAGCTTTTCACAATTATATCGCTGTAAAGCAAATGAACAGTTTTGGAAGAAGTTTACATCTGTAGATGAAATCAGTTCGTTTTTTGCATAACTGGTTGAATTGCTTTAAATAAATTATCTAATAGATAAATCGTCTAGCTCAAACCTTTGTAGGGGTAAGTGGCGGGACCATCATCATCATCACCCGCCTGAAACACGAAGCAGCAACGGTCGGACTGGTGGTGAATGCGTCGAAAACAAAGTACATGCTGTTAGGCGGAACCGAACACCACCGGATCCGCCTAGGAAGTAATGCCACGATAGACGGGGATACCTTCGTGGTGGTGGAGGAATTTGTCTACCTCGGATCCTTACTGATGTTTGACAACAATACCAGTCGTGAAATTCGAAGGCGCATCATCAGTGGAAGTCGTGCCTACTATGGGCTCCAGAAGAAACTGCGGTCTAAAAAGATTCACCCCCGCAGCAAATGCACCATGTACAACACGCTAAAAAGACCGGTGGTCCTCTACGGACACGAGACATGGACCATGCTCGAGGCGGACCTGCAAGCACTCGGATTTCTCGAGCGACGCGTGCTAAGAACCGCGGTGTGCAGGAGAACGGTGTGTGGCGGCAAAGGATGAAACACGAGCTCTCTGCACTCTACGGCGAACCCAGCATCCAGAAGGTGCCCAAAGCCGGAAGGATACGGTGGGCAGGGCATGTTGCAAGACTGCCGGACAACAACCCTGCAAAGTTGGTGTTCGCTACTGATCCGGTGGGCACAAGAAGGCGTGGAGCGCAGAGAGCAGTTATCGGCGGGTGGGCGGACCAGGTGGAGCGTGATCTGGCGAGCATTGGGCGTGACCGAGGTTGGAGAGCGGCAGCCGCAAACCGAGTATTGTGGCGTACTATTGTTGATTATGTCTTATCCTAAATGTGATGTTGAACAAATAAATGTATGTATGTATAGTGAAGCATATAGATCGTTAGCTCTAGATTGAAGTTCACGTTTAGTTTTCTTTTGCCGGTTTCTTGATTTTTGTTCCAAGCTTGAAGTAGTTCAATAGCTCCTTTAATACTTCGTTGGCGAAGTAAGATGTTCTCCATCGGAGAATGGAGTGAGTGCTTTTTCCTCCGACCGCTGCAGAACATTACGTCGATGATCAACTCCGCTCCGTTTCGCTGTAGTAGGTACTCTTGGTACCGGCGATAGGCAGGTTGACGTTAAGACTAGTCAGGGCCCCTAACAGGATCTGTCTCTTTGGGTTGACCTCCAGTCATACTTCCCCAGAAACATGCTGAAGGCCTGCTACGGCTTTAGCGGAGATAGGCGTAATGGTTGGCCGTTGGTGTATAGCCATTTTCTGCCAGTTTTCAGGGAGAAAACACAGGTGCCAGCCCGAAAACCAGATTCCAAAAAGGATACCTCGGAAGCCTGTAGCCATAAATGGGGTCTTACTGGCATCACGAGTTCAGATCGACGGTGATGAAATCACCGTAAACAAATTCATGTATCTGGGCTCATTGGAGACCGCCGATAATGACACCAGCAGAGAAATACAGAGGCGTATCATGGCTGGCAATTGTGCCTACTTTGAACTTCGAAGGACACAATCACCGAACTAGAAAGTTGACCATCTACAAGACAATAATTGGACCGGTAGTTTTTTACGGCCACGAAACATGGACTTACTAGTGGGGGAACAACGCGCCCTTGGTGTATGCTTACGATCTACGGTGGAGTGCAGGTGTAAGACGGAACGTGGAGGAGGCGAATGAACCATGAATTGCATCAGTTGTTGGGAGAACCTCCCAAGAATGTCGGACGACAGCTCAGTTAAAAAGATTCTCGAAAACGAAAGGCGACCTGCGGACTCTCTGCAGACAGCGAGGCTGGCGAGGTACTGCCATGGACCGAATACAATGGAGATAACTTATGTGTACAGCAGAGGGCACATCAGCCTTGGTCTGTTTGGTAAGGTAGGTATGGTATCGACCCCAATGCGCTCTGCGGCTCTCTCTCTCTCTCTCTCTCTCTCTCTCTCTCTCTCTCTCTCTCTCTTTTTTGTTCAACCGTTAAAGCGAGCTTAACGTTTCCAATGGTTTGCTACTGCTGCTGCTACTGATTGTTCAATAGTTCAATAGGAGTAGTCCCACTACTCGTGGTTTTGTTGAGGTTCAAAATGGTAACATTTCTAAATATGACGAGAAAGAGGAGCATGACTTATTTCATCCGTCAAGTTTTCAAATGTAACTCGGGTATTTCGTATTTCGGCTATTTTATTGAATTAAATGATTTGGCAATTCACAAGAGCAAGCAGATTTTAAAATCAGTTTTATATCCTATTAATTTGGCATTCACAGTTTGTAAGATGAACTCGACGGACTACTTTGAGGTTCTTAACAGCTTCTTAGTTCCGTTTAGAGTAAAGTATCGTCGCAAAAAATCGTCTTTCTATAAGATAATGCCAGCCTTTATACCAGTTCCGCTACAAAATCCTGGTATAACGATCGAAAAATTGAGCTCCTGGGGCGGAAACGGATCTACGCCAACAAAAAGTAATACAACAGTATTGCTCAGCTTGGAGTGGCAGTTTCGAGGATTCGGGGTGGGAGGATTTTGAAATGGAAATTTTAAAGAACTTGTTTGGAAGTATGCCCAAAAGGTGTTCACGTAATCGAGCGTGCTGGACGGCCAGCTGATTATTAAAACTCAGAAAGAATTCAGAAAAATTAATATTTCGACATATATTCATTAAAAAACATAAATACGACTTTAAAGAATAGCCGGTTAATTTCGTGAATTTGAATCAATAAAGGATTTTCTATTGCAAATTTTGAATTCGAGTTTGAATTTCATTCTTAAAAAAATCCATTTAAAACATATCACAAGGAGAAATGACGTTTTATACCCGGTTTACAAGTTACAAATTAAACGTGTGTGCGGCTAAAGAAACTAGCCGCAGCGTTAGTTTTGATATTTGTTGAATTTCGTGAGATCATTCCAATTATGAAAAAATATTTTCAAGCTCTTTCCAAGAGACGGCTATGGACTTAGTTCTTTTCGGGTCCAGAATAGGGCGAGAATAAATGACTATGTGTCAACGATAATTATAGAATATTTGAACGTTTCGTTCGATTGGTACATTTCTATGGACTGAAGGATGTTTCGATCAAAATTTGGTCAACTTAAACTCCTGTCTCTCTCTTTCGCGATCTCTCTCTCTCTCTCTCTGTAATTTTTTCAACTGTTGAGGGGAGCTTGTTTGGGTTTTCCTCTCCTGATTTAAAGTTCAACCTGTTTACAAATTAAATCACCAAAAAAGAATGAGCTTTTTTTAAAATATCATATACTATTAAAATTAAAAAAACCAACGGGCAAAAGTGATTCATAAGGTCAGTCACAACTCAAAACTGTGTGGTATAGTGACATGCAGCAGAAAACAGAAGTTATTTCGAACATTTATTTCAGATCGTTTTTTAGACGTTTAAAGACGTTTTTCTGATCGTTTTAAGACGTTTTAAGGGACGAGAAAGAGGAGCATGATTACTGCTCTTTATTGCTGCTCCAAGTAAACGATTTGACGATTCCGAAGAGCAAGTTTAGCTCGAATATTTTACATACATTTTTGGTTCAATATTTTGGAAAAAATATGAGCCTAAAATAATTAAACTCACATCGAAATGAGTTGGACTTGGTGAGATCATTCCAATTATGAAACATATCTGCAAACTCATTCCAAGCTACTTAGTGTTCTTTCTATTTATTTTTTTCTTTAGCCATTTTATAAGAGCCAGAATAGGTCGACAATAAATGACTATGCGTCAATGATAAGTATCACAAATTTGAACGTTTCGTTCGATTGGTTCATTTCTTTGGACTACCTTTTGCTGATTTAGAGCAAAGGTTATGCCATCGTTTTGTTATTTTCACGTTGCAACAGACGTCAATATTGACGTTGATTTTGACTTCTACAAAGTTGTTTCTGATAACAAGGCGCTTCTTTTGGTCCGAAAAAAACTAGGTTGGTCCTTATTTGCAGAGAAAACTTAGGATAAATTTCCCCTAAAAAATTAGGGTGTCCCTACAAAAACAAGTTTTTTGCTCTAACTTTTTTATTTCAAATTTTCCAACAAAGTTGTCTTCAGATGTTTTTTATAACTTGAGAAGAAGAAGTGCTGCCCAATTTATAGAACCCTCCGCTTTGATCAGTGAGCGAAATGGGATAAGTGGTATAAATTGGAATGTTCTTGAATCTTAAGTCTCATTTAACTGGTCTTTAACATATTCTCGGATGGTTAGGAAATAGTTCCGAAAGTCAACATTTTCAAAACGTTTGGTATCACTTCGGTTCTCGGCCCGACGTTGAAATGACAATAACTCTCAAGATTCAGTATCAAAATCCGCTAAGTAAAACTAACGGGAAACTGCAAACCATTTAAATGCGATTTTGACCACATCCAAACCATCGCTCAAAGCCATCATCGCTTAGTTCGAATCCTCCGAGTCGACCGACAACGGTTCCGAGTTCCACCTTGCACCGATATTCCCAATTGATTTGATTAGCCCCGCTCGAAAATGTAACATCGTTTCGCAATCCCGAACGAAAAACAAAAACCAAACACACCGCCATCCACACACACACACACAGAATTCGTATTAGCCAAAAACAAAGAAAAACAACTGCAACCCATCATTACACCGCTTCTAATTGGACAACAATCGATTATCACCCGGCCGAGATTGAATCCTCGATTATCAGAGCCGCAAACCGACCCACAAACCCAAAAAAAAACAATCCAACACCTCTCGCAAGAAGGTTTCCACCAATTTCGGCCAATTATTCTGAGCTCTTTAACACCTCCATGCACACACACACATACAAAGACACACACACGTGACGCTCTCACGGTCTGACCCGCGTCAGCAGCAGAAGCCGTGGAGGAAAATCGGGAGTAATGGCACGCATCGGTGCACGAGCGCATTCGCTCGGGAGATCATCCGTTATCCCGGATGATTACCTGGCCCAATCCCGGGAGGGAACTATTCCACATCAGTGTTTTTTCGGCCGTCGATCAGGTCGCGTCGTGAAGAAGTGCGTCGTCGTCCTCATTGTTGTTGTTGTTATTATTATTGTTCTTCTAGACCAAGCAAAAGCACGAGGGACAGAGCAAGAGCGATCATGAAATCCGTCCTGACGATCGTCCTGTTCGGGACGATCCTGTACCTGCAGGGTGTGGTTCTCCAGAGGGCAACTCAGCCCCGCCAGGCACTGATCGAGGTCAATGCCAGCGAGTTCAACGAATTCGACATCGAACATTTTACGCTGAAGATCGAACAGCTGGACATGCGGATGATGCGATTCGAGTTGAACGTCCAGAAGAAGGTGGATACGGTTGCCAGCCTGCTGCAGAATCTGGTGCACGTGGTCGATAATTTGGCGTGGCACATCTCCGAAACGGAACGGTCGGCCAACAACGCAGAGCACCAGCTGCGAGTTATTGCCAAGAATTTGACCCTGCTGCACAAGGAGATGAGGTAAGTGGTGTGTTATTGGAGTTTTGATTGATAGATGATCTTACGGATTTCAATTTTTTTTAGGGATCTTTCATTGGCCCAGCAGCGTCTTCCGACGAGGAGTTACTTCGATGACGCCATGATGATGATGAAAGCTTCGGCTAACTGCGACGGCAACGGCGACCTGATGCAGTTGGAGCAAATGCAGATTAGCATGAATTTGCTGTCGACGCCGAAGCCACCCCCGCCCATTTTGGAGGCCTGCGATCAGCTTCCGGAGGGTAGTCGAAGTGGCGTTTGGGACGTACAACCGGACGGAGAATTCAGCAAGGCGATTCGGGTGTACTGCGAAATGGACTTCCAGGAGGGAGGTTGGACCGTGTTCCAGTACCGGTACGATGGGATGGTCAACTTCTATCGGGACTGGGATGAGTACCGGTTGGGCTTCGGCAAGATGGACGGCGGAGAATTCTGGCTAGGCTTGGAGCGTATCCATCAGCTGACCTATTCGGCTCCGCATGAACTGATGATTCTGCTGGAGGACTTTGACGGCAATTCGACGTATGCGCGATTTGCAAATTTTGAAATTGCCAGCGAGACGGAACTGTACAAGGTGACCAAGATCAACGGCTACAACGGGACGGCAGGAGACTCGATGAGCTACACCCTGGGAGCGTACTTCAGCACCTTCGACGAAGACAACGACACGCACGATGAGAACTGCTCCGTCAAGTACCATGGAGCCTGGTGGTACAGGAATTGTCACTCGAGGTAGGTAGGTTTGTTGCCTGGTACAGGCTGAGTGGAACAAGTCTTGATCTCTCTCCGCAGCAATCTGAACGGCAAGTATCTGAGGGGTGCCAACGACGAGTTTGGCGTCGGGATGTCCTGGGCCAAGTTTCACGGCGTCGGCTATTCGCTGAAGATGTCCAAGATGATGATCCGCCGGACCAACGTCAAGCGGAAAGACAAGAGCGACGACATGACCGAGGGGATGTTGGAGCTGAAGGATACGCTGGCGAAGATGTGATGAGGTGGGGCGGAAGTGGAATTAAGCAACTTTGTATAGAAAAAAAAACTAAGTTTTAGGTAATAAAATACTTGACCTGGATGTGAGGCAAACGTGTATTCTTGGGTTGGTAACCGAGACTTGAATCAAAACTAGAATTGTGAGGCAAAATCTTCGTCAAGAGAAATTTGCTTTAGGATATCCTCGGAAGGGGTTTAAGTCTGCTCTAGGAGATCTTCAGGGGGAGAGTCCAGGAATTATCTCTTTTTAAGGGGGGAGGGAGACTGTCTTTGTAACGGAAAATTTTAGAGGAATCCTATTTTAGGAGATTTAGACTTCTATTTCTTGATTTCATAAGATATTTCCCAGGCTTTCAGGAAATAGAAAATGGTGTCCAAGAGAATTTTTTGTAAATTTTTGAAGATGCCTGTTTCAGTAAAAAAGCTTGCAAAAATAAACAAAATGTTTCAACCCAAAATCTTCACAAAACGAACTTTTCGCCATGAGGAATCTTGTTCAGGAGGTCAAAGGTGGAATATTTTAAAGGAATTATCTGCTTCAGGAGATCCTCAAGAAGAGTTTTGATGCAGAAATCTTTATCATCAAATTATCATAAAGGAGAAGGAAATTTGAATACTCCGATAACTTCTAATTCCTAAAAGGCCCATGATTTTTTTTATCTGTGCAATATTTTTCCTTTTTTTTTTGCAAAAAGAAGCATAAACTAATCTTGCTAGCATCTATGGTCCCAACGATAAAGTACAAATTATCACATTTTTTAACTCTATATGGAAGCGTTTGGTACGGGAGATCCACGCTTTCTTCCTTCCCTTGATTCAAAATGGTAGGGCGATTCTAGATCTTTCTGGAATCGCTCTATTTCTTGGAAACCTCTTTGTGGCACATACTACGCAGTTGGCCTGGCAGATGACTATAAAAATTATGTATCCATCATTTTCCAGGATACTTTCAAGAATTGGCTGAGTTAGTGTGATATTACACGGTGTTCAATAAGTTCGAATACAAGTTTTCATCATTGCGTAGGTATGCGCCATGTACATATTCTGCATTGGTATTGGTGTCAGCTTTAGCTTCATTCATACGCTACCGAATGTGCGCGGTGTTGACATTCTGTTAGTTGTTGTTCGTTTGTTACGCGCGATGAAAGAGTATCGGGACTTCGTAATTAAGCGTTTTTGAACGGTGAGCGACCCGGCGATATATTCCGGCTGCTGAAATCGCATGGGGTCAAGCGGAACTTTGTCTACACGACCATCAGGCGATACCGGGAGACGTCCTCGACCAATGACCGTGCGAGATCCGGTCGGCCGCGTTCAGCGAGGACGCCACGGGTCATCAAGATCGTGAGGAGCGAATTCGGCGCAAAAGAACCGCTCAATCCGGAAAACGGCTGCAGATCTCAACGTTTCCATTGGAACCGCTCACACCATACTCACCAAGGACCTTGGTTTCAGGCCTTACAAAAAACGTAAGGTCCATGGCGTTTCGGAGGCTACCAGCAAAAAGCGGTTGGATCGAGCTAAGAGGATCCTCTCTCGGCACGCTGGTCAGGAGTTTGTTTTTCGGACGAGAAACTGTTCGTGCTGCAGCAGCCGCACAGTGTGCAAAAATGACCGGGTGTGGGCGCCATCGAGGGACAGCATTCCTGAATCCAATATAAACATCCCTCGGTTCCAAAGTGCCGCGTCGGTGATGGTTTGGGGGGCAGTATGCAAACGTGGTAAGCTACCCTTGGTGTTTATTGAAAAAAACGTCAAAATCAACGCGGCGTACTACAAAACTGAGGTTTTGGAAAAGGTTATTGCCCCCAGTCTCCGAAGCCTCTACGGCGATGAGCACTACGTGTTCCAGCAGGACGGTGCACCAGCCCATACGGCAAATGTGGTTCAAGCCTGGTGTCGGGACAATTTAACCGACTTTCTGGACAAAACTTTGTGGCCTCCCAGCTCCCGGACTTGAATCCTCTCGACTTTTTTGTTTGGTCCTATATGATGGCGAAGCTGAACGAATACAAGGTCAGCACTTTGGATCATTTCAAGACGGTAATTCTCAAAATCTGGGACGAAATGCCCATGCAGTCCGTGCGTGCCGCCTGCGACGCGTTCGAGAAACGTTTGAAGCTCGTTAAGGAGTACAAAGGGGGGTCATTCCAAGAGAAATGTTGTAAACGTTCCTTGTAAACATAGCTTTCAATAACATAAATCAAAAAATAAAAAAACATGTTTTCATTTTTTTAACAAATTTTGAAAGTGTATCCGAACTTATTGAACACCGTGTAGATTAGATTAGATTAGATTAGAAGTTTTTTAGAAGAGATTATCTGTAAAATTTGCCTTAAAGAAGAGTCTGCTTTAACCGATTGAATACGGATGGGTCCTCCCTAAGTCGGTAAAGGCGCGGCTACAAAGCAAGACCATGCTGGAAGTGGCTGGGTTCAATGTCTAGTGTGATCTAGGGATTTTTCGTTAAGAATTCCCTCGGCATAGGATATGGTTGTACTAATGAAAAAATGATACATGGCATAGAAAGCTCTTAAGTAAAATCTGTGGAAGTGGATTTAGAACACTAAGTTGAGAGCAAGCAATAACCTAATTGTGAAAGCAATAAGCTTCAAATGCTAAAGAAGAAGAAGAAGGGTCATGTACAACCCAAGAATAAAATTTTCTGTCAAAATTCGGCTTTTAGAGTTACAGCGGAACTTTGCTCTGCAAACTTGCTCGAAACTAACTCTTTTAACTAAGAACAATATTGACCAGGTATGGTTACGTTCACAATGATGATCAAGATTATCCAAAATGTTCTTGAGTTAAGGTCTTGATATTGTACAAGCTCGACAAGGAGGTTTGGGTGTTTTTACCGTACTTCTTAGCTGTGAAAGCTACTAAGAAATTCTTAACCCAGTTGCAGAACTATAACAGTATTCTCAGAACATTTGCCGTTCTCCGAACTATTCTTGTGTTCCGGTCTTGGTATTTTGCATGATCAACAAGGTGATTTACGAGGTTTCCATCGTACTTATGAGTTGGTAAAGCTCCATGGGACATTATTGCACAATTATGGCCATATTACAATATTCTCAAGATATCTACGACACCCCAAACTATTTTTGGGCTTAGATCTTGATGTTTTACATGATCAATAAGGCGATTTACGAGGACTCCATCGAACTTATGAGTTGGTAAAGCTCCATGGGATATTTATATTACAGTATTCTCAGAACATTTACTATTCTCCAAACAATTCTTGAGTTCAGGTCTTGGTATTTTGCATGATCAACAAGGCGATTTCAGAGGACTCCATCGAA
>JASCZW010020282.1:0-12499 GCA_034211315.2 Aedes japonicus | reverse complement strand
TTATTATTCAAGATTTAAGCCTAGCTTAGCTTGACTCACTGCACGTATCGATGGTTTGCTACTCCGTGATTGATCAGAATCAGTGAAATTGCACAATGAATCAACTGAATGGGGCTGGAGTAACTCGACCATTCTCACTGTACACGTTTCAGTGACTCAATTTCTTTAATAATCAATAACGGCGCTGGCCACGTCCTTGCAATCAGTTGGGAATAGGGAAGGAAAGTTAGTGTGATCTTTGCTGATTAGGGACCGTGTTTACCTCTGCATCCCCACAAAGGTCACAGGAAGGAGGTTTTTCTATGTTAGTAGGGTAGGGCTCGATGGATCAGGATTCACCTTGATAAGTGATGTGATCATATATATATCGTACTATCAGAATGTCAGGGGATGCGCACAAAAATATCTCAGCTACGTTTGGTACTGTCCAGCTGCGATTATGATGTGCTTATCTTCACGGAAACATGGCTCCGGGCAGATATTGATAGCAGCGAAATTTCGTCCGATTACGTTTTCTTCCGATGCGATCGTAATGCATTGACGAGTCAGCATATGCGGGGTGGTGGAGTGCTGATTGCGGTTAAAAACTCACTCAAATGTAATTCTGTTTCGATGCTTAACTGCAATGAACTCGAACAAATCGCAGTTTGCATAAAGTTGCATTCTCGTTCGCTTTATATAGTTGCTATCTATCTCCCACCCAATTCGAGTACCGAGTTATATACTGCTCATGCAAGTGCGGTACAACTTGTTGCAGATCGTTTGACCGAGAATGACATAATTTTGTCTGTCGGCGACTTTAATCTTCCTAACTTGCGATGGCATCTCGATAAAGACATCAATGGATACATTCCTTCTAACGTCTCTACAGATACTGAGCGGGACTTCACAGAAGCAATGTTTACAAATGGCTTGAGGCAGGTTAATAGTTTCGTCAATATAAATGGAAAACTTTGGACCTGGTATTTACCAATTTGCCGGAATATCTTGAATTAATTGCACCATCGTCTCCTATGTTGCCTATTGATAATCACCACGCACCAGTAGTTTTACTGCTTGACGATAGCGACGCGCCAACATTACTGACAACCATAATCAATGTTTTAAGTTTGACTATTCCGCATGCGATTTTGACTTGGTAAACTCCATTTTAGTGGACATTGATTGGGAACGATTATTGAACGACGGTACCGTGGACCAGATGCTATCAGTTTTTATGGATCTCTTTATGATGTTATCAACCGCCATGTTCCTCGAAAAAACCTGCTTCGATCTCAATTTTTAACCAGCCGTGGTGGACTCCCGATCTGCGTAACCGTCGCAACAATCTTCGTAAGATGCGTAACCGATATTTCATTACGAAACACGAGTCCGACAGAGCTAGACTTCGCGAGCTTGAGTCGGAGTATAAAGCCCTCCTTTCGGCAACGCATGAAAGCTATTTGATCAGGATTCAGACAACCGTCAAGCAAAACCCTTCTTGCTTCTGGAATTACATCAAGCAGCGAAAAGCTAGTCGCGGGGTTCCTGGTTCTGTCAACTTCAATGGAACTACTTCTCAATCTAGCTCAGAAGCAGCAAATCTCTTTGCCACATTTTTCGAAAGCGTGTTTAGTAAAGCTTCTCCAGTTCAACGTCGGAACTCCTTTGAACAGATACCGGCCTATGACATTAGTTTGGCTTGCACACAGTTTTCCACGAACGATGTTCAGAAAGCTCTTGAAGATCTCAACACATCGAAAGGACCCGGAACAGATAGCCTACCTCCTTTATTTTTGAAGAATTGCGCCACTACTCTTGCCATGCCCATCGCTGCATTTAACCGCTCGCTCCAGGACAGAACATTCCCAATTGCATGGAAAACGGCGTCCATAGTACCGATCCATTAGTCCGGAAGTCACACTTGTGTCGTAAATTATCGTGGAGTATCTATACTTTGCACTCTCAGTAAGATTTTCGAAAAACTAATTTACGCAGTACTATCAACAATCAATATGTAACTAGCGATTTGAAATTGGTTCACTGTTGTAGAACCCCTTGGTCCGAATTACACCTTGAAACCAGCACCTTGTTATACATATTTGCGCCTTTGTTTTGATTTGCTGTGTTATTTTGACAGAGTATTTGAGAGTGTGTTCATGTGAGTTCATTATAAGGGGTGCATTATTGAGCTTGGGACCGAGCTTGGGACGATGTTCTAGTACTGACTGAGCCAAGAAAAAAATCGTTCTGGTATGGGACCTACTGGTCTTAGAGTTAGTCTATGGTACTATACAGAGCTGTTGCACCGATCATCTCCGTTGCTCAACATGGCTTTGTGAAGCACCGTTCTACAACATCGAACCTAATGTGCTACGTTTCAGCGATATCACGTGAACTGGAAGCAAAGCGACAAGTGGATTCGGTTTATATCGACTTTGCGAAAGCGTTTGATGCAGTACCGCACAATCTCATCATTGGAAAAATGAGCCACCTAGGATTTCCAACATGGATCACTGAATGGCTCTATTCGTACCTGTCTAATCGCGATGCTTTCGTTATTGTAAATTCAGTGCGTTCCAGGACATTCAACATACCATCTGGAGTACCACAGGGCAGTGTTCTCGGCCCTCTTATTTTTATTATTTATGTGAATGACTTGTTTGAACTGCTTTCATCGTCAAAACTTTCATTCGCCGATGATCTGAAATTTTTCCGCGTGATTATTTCCCCCGCCGATTGTGTTGAAGTTCAGGAGGATATAAACCGTTTGCTAACCTGGTGTGGCGACAACGGCATGCGCACAAACAACAAAAAGTGCAAAGTAATAACTTACACCCGCTGCAACAACGTTATTCTGCACCAGTATTCTATGGGATCGGATTCTCTGGAACGTGTAAGCTCTATCTGTGATCTGGGTGTTACGATTGATTCGAAGCTGAGGTTCAATGAGCACATGAGCATCGTCATTGCTAAAGCATACACTGTGCTTGGATTTATACGTCGTCATACTTCAGGCTTCACTGACGTTTATTGCCTTAAGACGCTTTTTGCTCGCTAGTTCGCAGCATCTTAGAATACGCCTCACCGGTGTGGTCTCCATCGTACGTCACGCATACTCTTGCAATTGAGCGTGTTCAGAAAAGTTTCATGAGGTTTGCATTGCGTCGGCTCCCATGGAATGATCCAGTCAACCTTCCCGCTTATCCTGACCGATGCAAGTTGATTGATTTGGAAACCCTCTCAGCCAGGCGTATCAAACTGCAACGGCTGTTCATCTTCGACCTCATAATGGGCCATGTGGATTGTCCCGAACTCCTAGAACTAATTCCGTGGAACACTCCTCCTCGTCGGTTCCGAAACTCCCCATTACTGGCAATTCCGTTTCACAGAACGAACTTCGGATTCAATAATTGTTTTAACTTGTGTTTGCGATCCTTTAACGATGTTTGTAACGAATTTGATTTTATTTTGTCTAAAAATGTGTTTTGTGCTAGAATTAGAGGTTTAGATTAAGTAATTCTAAGTAAGCAGTCTGTACGACATAGTCGGAGATGGTGTACAATAAATAAATAAAAATATTATGCATTATAAAATTAAATGAACATTCACACATACATACACATGTATACATACACAAACATACACATACATACACATACATATACATACATATCGAAACCATGGCCAACTCACCTTGCTGTTCCCACACCTACTATTACGACCGCCGGTCTCACATCGCATCACCATGACCCGGGAATAGTGCCACCTAGCCATCTTCAAGTTCCGGTCAAGCCACACTTTATGTTCAATCCCTTCCTGGTCTCCACACCACCGTACATCAAACACTCTGAAACATGCGATCTTCCATGCCTTCCTACTATGAGCCACATCTTACTTACACCCCTCTACATCTGTCTGCAATTCTATTTTACGCCACCGGACAATGGGTCAACAAAACAAACGATAGCGTGACATGCCCGTTGCAGTCTACTACAAAACACCGTACCTGGACTCGCGCCACCGAACAACAAAAAAATGTATCCATTGTGCAAACATTGTCTCAAAAACATATATGTAAAAAATGCAACTGACATTCACTAGACTGCTACTGAAAACAAAAAACAAAAAGGTGCGTTCAAATATCCTAAAGGTCCTGGAAAAGCTGAAAAACGGAGTTGATCATTACAACAATCATACACCTGAAATAAAGGTCTTATGAAGCCCCTCTG
This sequence comes from Aedes japonicus, assembly GCA_034211315.2. Classification (NCBI taxonomy): domain Eukaryota; kingdom Metazoa; phylum Arthropoda; class Insecta; order Diptera; family Culicidae; genus Aedes; species Aedes japonicus. The sequence goes on along the minus strand of JASCZW010020282.1, from coordinate 8,288 downwards.
AAAAGCAACACATCTTTCTAGAAGACATCTTATAAAAAGTCTTCCTTATACCAGCCACATTCCAACGACAGCGGTACAAGCGATAGAAGATCCCGGCTTGATGATTTCCGAAATAAATGGCTCATCCAGCTCACGGCCACATGTCAGCGTTTTATGAAAACAGTGCTTACACTAAGGTCCCTTTCTGCACGGTCCTTCCCTACAGGGGGCTGTTCTCGGCAACAACTCCAGAACGGGAGTTGCTCCGACCTAACTCAAGTCACACCTCACGTCCTGGGCCAAAAGCAATCATACGGCAGCCTTCCAAAAAAAAAATCACAATTTCTGGTGTAAACACTCAAAATTAAAAAGCTGCACCCTGACCACTGCACGGAAATGCAACGAATCCAAACAAAATTTTAGCAATATAAAATGTTTAAGCATGTGAATCCATCAACTCTACTCAGTCCCCTCTACACGGTTCCATACCAAAAGTGGAACGTATCGTGCAAAAAAAAAACTTTGTGTAGACAGAAGTTCAGAAATGAAATTTAAATGTTCATGCTGAAATACTCAAAAACAAATTGAGCCCCGAATCGAGCTCTGTGGCTCCCAAGATAAATGGATTTGGACTGCAAAGACAATTCCAAAGCGTGCCGAAACCATTCATCAAATGAGAATTGAAAACATACAATATGATTCAAAAGTACACGATCTTCATTCGCACCCTGTCACACCAATATTGTCAAATTGACAACAAGCGTCTCCACGCTTCAGCCGGCAATCCTCCGGGATCGCACGACCTGCAGACGCGTGAGACAGGAACATGCGAGGGCCACAAGTCGCTCCTTACTTCCAGGATGTCAACACATCACTCAAAGCCCACCAAACATACAAATCTCATACACAAAATATATTCAAAAAATAACTGGAATGGGACACAAAAGGAGACAATGGAAAGAGCTCACCCGGGTTTCCAGAACATTCCACTGCTGTGGCTGCAACATAGAGCAACCAGAGCAGGTCCGCGCACCCTCCAGACAACACTCCGTTCCTAAGGAGATGGCCGACCACGAACGCTCCACGACCATCAACCAAACATCTCCGAGTGACGCGGGTGAACTGGAGCTCCTCCTGTCGCCGCAAAGCTGCACGTTCGGGGATCCGTCTGCACCGGGGACACTTTGTTCCCACACCAGTCGAAAGCCTCGTGTTGGACCGCAATCAACTCTTCAGCGACCGAATCACTATTAAGATGAAAAGCTCAACACTACACAACAACTTCCACTATTTAATCCTCTCAAAAATTTTCCTTCGAAATTCTTACTCGCGGTTGAACAGAAAAACCATGACCTCGATTATTATTCAAGATTTTAAAGAGATAAAAAAATTGTGAAAATTCAAAATGGCGGCTACAAAATGGCGATTTCCGTAAGGCTCTGCGCGAAAACATGGGGCGACAACTTCAAGCCTGCAGCCTCTTGTAGTGGACAAAAATCAAACCTAGTTATCATTTCTGAAAGAAATGACAATTTAAACTTAAACTCATTGCAAAGTGATCATTTGAACTGGAAGTTTAATTTTCCGATACTTTTTTCATTTCAACCGTGTTTAAAAATTATAAATAATTAATTATTAATGCCAATTTTTAGTTCAAGCCGTTCAAAAATATTATAACCTTTCAAACATTTATTTGATGGAGGGAATCGGATTGATTAGTTCAAGCCCGGGGCTTGAAGTTAGATTGAAAAACATGATTTCGAGAAAAACGCGTTAAAAGTTGACAGGTGAGACAGGTGTGTTCGAGACGCTGCCATTCAATAAATATTCATCGGATAAAAAAATCCTTCTACACATATATTCTACGAATATGTGGCTTTCATTTTTTGCCAAACAAAAAAACTAGAAGGGACAGCCCAATGGGGTTGTACGCAAAGTTGATGTAGGACTACGAAGCAATGTGCAATCTAGATCGCTAGATTGTTTAAAGAGTGCCCGAAATGGTTTCCATCCAAATCTAATTCCCATACACCTTTATTGATATAGCCTGTATTGGTATTTACATTCATACATCTTGCTTTCATTGCAAATAATATGTATGACATATGATATCAAGATACTGTTTATCACGTAATATACCTTGTAGTGCGAATGAGTTATTGATCATTTAAGAAACTTTTACCCAATAGGCTGGTTTCGTTCGCCTCAATTGTATACGGTTTCTAATAGGCCTATGTGTGTACAACACTGCTAATGTCGAAAACATTACAGCTTCGGCACACGAAAGATATTTTTCGCAATCAAACAACCCAAAACCAAGCCCCCAGCACTCCCAAAGACATGTCAACTCTCTTTCCAGTTGTTTTGATGGCCCTGAAAAGGGCCATTTTGGGTTCAAGGGAAAAGCTACGACCACCACCTCATTTCGTCATGTAACTGATTTACCTCGTGAAGCCTCGTGTTTGGCTAGCTCTCCCGACAGCATGATCGAAAGGCGGTTTGAATTTCCAGAGACGTCAGGGCTATCCGCCAATTGATTTAAGTCAGTCGGGCAGCTACGCTTTCAATCCGCTCGGAAAGGTCATTTGCGAAGCTGTTCATAATGCCTATCGCTTTGGAGGAAACGACCGAATTGGGTTATAATGCTTCAGCACCCGGTAGATAAGGTGCTATACATTTTCTTTTTCCAAACCCTTGCTGCAGATGGTTGTGGTCTATTTGGGGATTCAAAGTCTTTTATTGCCGATAGACTTCTAGGTCGAAATAGTGCCAATTGAACGATAGACCAGCATTGGGAAGTAAATATGTAAGAAAATTCTATAGTTAACTCTTCAAATAGCATTTGGTGGCCCTAAAAAGGACCGATTGGTTTTAATAATGATACGGCTCTGGTTGTATTTTGTACGATGGTTGAGAGTGCCACAATCTTTAACGCATAGAAGATAACTATGGAACCACATACTTGCAGCCATATGCTGCGACATTTCACTTTCTCAAAATTATTTGATTCCTATAGAATACTTTCAAACAGCCCAATAGGAATATTCAACCAAACAAACCCTTTAATAAGCAAGCTGATTTGGTCGTGCTGAAAAGGACGAATATAGTTGACGGGAAGGAAACATTGTTCGCGATTGAACTCGCGGGTTTTCTTGGATCAGCTCCTCGTCGGTGCGGTGGCCATCTGCAGGTGACGTGGGATAATCCTTGTCCAGCTGTTGTCACGGGCGGCTTTTTCCCATCAACTCGTAGGCTTAAGCAGCCTTCTTTCTTGCAGCGCATTGACGGCAGGTTGCCGGTAGTATCGGCCCAAATAGTCAACTGCACCAACCTCTCTGGATGACGACTACTCACCAGTGCACACTACAGTGTACTCGCTCGCCTACTGCGTTGCAAAAGCAGATGTTGCTGTGCACAGAACTACGACTGCCGTAAGACTGAATTAAATTTTCTGGTAATGGCGTCGCATGCTATTGCACGAAAAAGGCGGTACCAACGAAGTCAATGTGATACAAATTGCATCAAAGGGGCCGAACTTCTGTTATTGCGCCACAATAATTAGTTTTAATTAGTCTTAACAGAAATATTCTTAATTACCTTGCCACTGCCAACAACTAATCCGCTTACACAACTAGGAACTACGACGAACCCAACATGGTCGGTTTCTGACGTGTCGCAGCTCCGGCTCAAATTATCTTTTCTAGAACTGAAAAATTCTGGTTGAAAACAGAAGATGACACCGAGTGGTAAATCTGACAGCTCCCATGTTAAAGTATAGGACATACATTTTAAAATGCTTCTAATAATTAAATGAAATTCTAATTAAAAGCGGTTTATTGTATGATAGAAGAAACATCCAGAACTGTACAATCCCTATTGTACAGTTCTGGATTTTTCTTCCATCATACAACAAACCGCTTTCAATTAGAATTTTATTTGAATTTTTTTGAATTGTTCGTCCTATACTTTAACATGGGAGCTGTCAGATTTATCACCACTCGGTGTCTTCTTCTTTTTTCAACCTAGATTCGTAAATTTTGTTCGTTAATCCTTTGTGATATACTATGGGACACGGCGTTTAATGAATTCTATGTTCAGCTGTGATGCGGGAATTGAATTACAAACAGCACAAGAGAAAACTTCAACCAAACTCTTTAATTAGTAAGCTGGTCGCCTTGAAAAGGACGGATTTTGTTGACGGGGGAATAATAGTTTGCGATTCCTTTTGGGCTTTCTTTCTTCGTTCAGCTCCTCGTCTTTGCGGATGGCCAGCTGCTAGTGACGTGGGATGATTCTGGTCTTCTTGTTTTCCCTAGCGGCGTTTTCCACAGACGCGCTCCGCAAACACGTCTGTCGCATACGGATGCACAGCGTGAACTGATTGGTTGGTCGTTCCCACGTGTTCCATAATTGCTGGCACGGTTACTGTGGCAGAATGAACCAATCAGAGCGTAGCGCAAATATGATGTCATTTTCGACCAATAGCTTTGTGCGTTCAGAAATTTGTGTGGGACGGGGAAAAGTTATTTTGAAGAAGAAGAAGACATTTGTTACTCGTTTCCTATGACCTTGCTAGAGAAAACACATTTTTCAACTTGTTGATATGCAAATTTGTATGGGAGCAAAAAAAGGTCATTTTCAAATGAAAAATTGAACTACTTATACTGATTGAACTTCTTTCAAATCACAATGCGAAAAATTTGTGAGTCTTTTTGATCAAATGGTGTATGAATGAAGTCATTCTGTTTAGTCGAACGAGAGTTATAAGCGTTCAAAAACCTTTCACTTTTGCGTAACGCTCTCATTTTTCAAAATTTTGAAACGGCACCCGGTATAGAAATGAAAAACGTAGTCCTACGTTAAAAAAATCGAATTTTTGGTTTAAATTCAGGGGAGGGTTCCCTTAACGTTGATTTGGTGCGTAAGAAGCTTCATTTGGTAATACTTAAGTTTCAAAAACTATGGCGTGCAGCTGGACGAAAACGCGAACGGGTTTTGAAAATCAACAATACTTGGCTTGAAGGAGAATTTATTATCGATGTTCTTCATAGCCGTTCAAAGACGCAAAACGAAAATTAAAGCAAATAAAGGTTGAACCTCATCTCAGCCAATATTCGGCAGATGAAATCGCGTTTGCTGCAACAACTTCCGTACCGTCGGCTGGGTTCCGGAAAGCTGGTAAGTTGATAAAAAAAATAGCACAAAATCCTGAGACAGCAGCGGCCAATCTACAATCTTCGACGGAAAAGCGGAAAGAAAAATTTAATCCACTTACAGCTGAGGAAGGTCTTGCATTCTTATGCAAGAACAGGTTTTCAAAAGCTCAATACATGGAAATTCGGCAGGTGAATTTGAGTAGAGGAGCAGACATATACCCATCGTATAATAAATTAGTCGAAGCTAAGAAATTGTGCTGTCCTACAGGTATTTAAACATTTACTCAAAAACATTGGTTACGTATTTATGGTATTTATTACTATTAGATCTGTCCATCCGACCATCTGTTGCTGAAGTATCGTTACAGAATCTCGTTGACCACACCACGAAGCGCATTTTCCAAAGCTTGATAAGCCGAGTCATGTCTCAAGACATGGTGCTATACGATGAATATACACTTCATATGCAAATGGGGTTGTGATGGCAGTAGCAATCACGCACGATATAAACCAAGGTTTTATCGACGAGGACGAGGACCATGAACTGCAAGAATATAGAGATTCTCATATTTTCGCATTCTCGTTAGTTCCTCTACGGTTGATTGGGCATCGTACATCTGACGGTACTGTAGAAATTGCTTGGAACAATGATCTTCCTTCATCAATTTCCCTATGCAAACCTGGTATTTGCAAAAAGAATGCGCAGAGCTAAGTTAACGCGAGGTTCTTCTTATGAATGAATTCAAATTCAAAATTTGAAGAATGTTATGGTAACGTTATCCAAGCAAGTCGTTTCTGTTACACCAGTGATGCTGTTTACGATGATGGACACCAAAGTCGTCAACGATTTGACTGGAACCAACTCGCAAGCGTGCTATATATGTGGGAACATCTGGCAAACAACTTAACAATTCCAGAAGTGGTCTAGACTCTGATGATCCTGGCAAATATTTAGCTTTCTCCTCTTCATGCGTATATAAGAACTATGGAAATGTTATTGAACGTGTCTTATAGACTGGTGCTTGATAAACCTACATGGCGTGTTAGCAAGTCAAACAGAGCGGTAAAAGCTAAGGAAACGGAAATTCGAAAAAAAAATGCGTGATATATATTATATTAAATATATTTAAAAAAAATGCGTGTTATATATTATATTAAATATATTCTTCAATATTTTTAAATTGACTTCATCTGACTATATCTTGCGATTTTTTCACAGGATTACGCATTAGTGAGCCGGTTCCAGGAGGTGGCAATTCCAGCGACAGAAACACGCCACGAAAGTTTTTCCGTGAATGGAAAATTACGGCAACAGACATGTGTAATAATAATTATCATTATACATTAAAATATACCCGGATAAAAATTACCATACAGTTACAATACAATAATATAAAATAACATTAAAATCTTTTTCCGACCACGAATCTTATTGTTCGTGAATCGATAAATGAAAAATGCATTTTGTTTTTTCAATAGATCTACAATTCACTCTATATAATATGATTTTCAACAATTGTGAAACAATACAGTTTATAGTAATTGACTCAAATTTGTTCGGAAAATAATGATTTTTTCTATAAATAAGATACATAACAACCCCCCTTTTCTATTGTAGATGGCTCAACTAACATTAGATTCTATTGTGATAACTGTGAATTACACCTATTGTCCTTCTATCGTTGTGAACAATACTATTAATCGTAAATATTATAGATTCTATTGTATGGTTACAATATATTCAATTGTAAATCTATGAGAATCTTTTATTCGGGTACCTTCTCTTTATATTCTATAAAACATAGCATATTGATTATACATTTTCATCATTATCATTACCATATCTTTCTTTCATTATTTGGATTTTCGTTATTTATTTGAATATTATTTTATTACTCTTACCTCGGAGCGTATGGCACGGTATGTCCACGCATCCTTCCTCCTATAGATTCTTAAAATGCGTTGCGGTTCAAATCTATTCTTTGAGATCCAACTCATTTTACAGAATCATCTTTTGCGGTAAATGCAACGCAGTAGGCCTGGCCGCTTTGACGCTTTATCATGTCTTTGATATGCTGCAAGCATCAATATTGACAAAAAAATAATTGGGCGTTATCTAACCCAATTATTTCCAGGATGCTTTCTCGTACTGGCTGCGTTTGTTTTAGATAAGATTAGATTAGATTAGAATGGAAAATTACGGCAAAAATTTCTGGACTAGATTTGCTTAAAACGCACCATAAGCTAACTAGAAACTGTTCGGAAGACATCAATACGCTATCTCTTATATTCTTTGAGTTATTAATTTATTCCACCTAATTTTTCTCCCTGGATCACAGTGCATTCACGGAAAACATATCCGGATCAGATGTCCAGCCGGATCCGGATCAATGTATTAGTAATTACACGGGCTTTTTACTCAACTAATTTACAAGCCGTTGGTGACGTCAATTGTATGTTCTTGATGGTGGAAGTCGGCTGGTACTGGCAAACAAAGCGACGCTGGAACATTTAGCTCCTCCGACATGTACCGGCTGTTACACGGAGGAAAGCTAAACGTTCCTCAAGACAGTTCACTGCCAGACCAAGGAATGAGGTTGAAAATGCCGTACGTGTTCCTTGGGGACGAAACGTATCCGTTGATGAGAAACTTAATCCGTCCATTCCCACGGTGGCAGCCAACTCCATCCCGCAAATATTTCTCGAGCTAGAAAATGCGGCGAATGTGCTTTTCGGCATCATGAACGCGAAGTGGAGAATTATAGGGAAACCAATAGAGCCACCGGAACTCGCAGATAATATTGTGAAGGCGGTTTGCATTCTTCACAACGTTATCATTAACCATGAAGGATTTGATGCTCAACTAGAAGAGGCTTCTGATTTTAATAGAACAAAAACCGGAAAGAATACAACCACATGCAACAAAATGGGTTCAAACCCTGGACGCTACACACTTAGCAAATTTTACAGTATTCGGTAATTTTTTACCGAACTTTCAACAGCTGAACGTTCTGTAATGAAGTGTGTATGTACGTAATTATTTCGGAGATTTTATGGACAGAGATAAACTATAAAATCTGTTTGGAATTCAATGTATTTCAGTGAATCAAAATTCGTGAATGCATGAATGATAAAGACATTGGCCCTAACTTT
>JASCZW010020281.1:0-12484 GCA_034211315.2 Aedes japonicus | reverse complement strand
GGTATAATCAATTACGTTTATAAAATTACCCAGCTGAAATAAACCAAGACTGAAAAAAGGCGACACCTATTGTGAGACACACTGTATAATTGTTATGTTTATATTCTCCATGCGTGGAGTAACGATCATGATGTAGAAGGAAATGTTCGCTCATCACTATGAGGCCCCAAGAGCGAACAGTAATGCTTGCTAGAACGAAAGATATGAAGAGAATGTGTTGACAGTTCCGTCAGTGTACAGCAGGTTTTGGAAATTGAATAACAGTATTGAAAATTGAGCGAAGCACTTGATTTACTTTCATTGCTTTACTACCACGAAGGGGGTTGCTATCTGGCGGCGAGCAGGTTTAACTAACAGTTTTGTCATCCATTAATTAAGGAGCTTTTAATGAGATTCAAACACCCACCTCAGGGTAATCATGTTTAAAATTTATCTTCCATCGAAAATCGATGACTACCCGTGCGGATCACATTTCCATAATTCAATTTCAACAATTTATAAATTTAGCAGCCCGGGAGTACTTTGTTTCAATTATCATCACATTTTAATTAGCAATATTGAATGTATCACAGCAGTTTCCTAATCGCACCGGCCGACAGACGCAGCCCATAATTCATACACTTGTTTCAAAAGTACCCACTCGGTTCCTGCCCATTCCCTTCCACCCCATCGTCAGTGGACTCATCTGGCTAATGCAGTGCGTATCCAGCCATCCCCATGTTGTCCAAATTAAATTATGTCTTTCTACGAAAAAATCTCCACCAACAAGCGCGGCTCCTTCGGGCCACGATAACAATAATAACCACGTTCGCTCAGCTTCTTCCATGACGATGGAGTGTTGTTGGATTCCGACAAAGAAATGCACCGCCTTCTCCACTCACATTTTACCCTACCTCGGACTCACCCGCCCACCAAGGTCGGAGGCGAAGTATGCCAATGTTACGGTCCATTTACTTTATTAAATTTCACGTCTTTTCCTTCTTCGAAGCTAGAAAGCGCCCACACCAAGAATGCTCCCTGCTCGCGTATCATCTTCCTATAACAAGGTGATAAATGGGCACCGGGTCTAAATCACATATTTTAAAATCTACTTGGCGAACACAATAAAGAAAACAAGCTAGAAATCGTGTTAGAGCTGGAGTTTATGGGCGGCGGGGGAGAGGGGGTGATAGCCTTCGAACCTATTGTTCTTTTCCGGACTGCTGATGGTTTCGTTTGTGTAGGTTACGAAGATTGGCGAGGAGTTTTCTTAATTTGGTCTCATTGTTTCCACTGGAACTGTTGATGGTCGACGGTGTTCGGTGCTGTGGATGGAAAATGAAAAAGTTCTCAGCGTTTCTAAATGGTCAATGCTCGAATACAAGAGATAAACAATCAAATAATTCTATTTTTTCGAAATTCAACAACCGAAAGGCTCGCCGCTAGGTTATAATGGGGGACATGGAAAGCCCAAAGGACATTGAAAATGAATGACATAATTTTCCCTCACAACGCCCCGATCTTCCGCGTAAGGTTCACATAGGCCTTTATCGAAGGAAGAATAGATAACTTGTGAGCGCAAAGGTAGACAACAGGGCGAAACGAAAGAAACGGCGAGAAGCTAAGCATTTAATATATCTGGGGCATAATTTAATTTAATTAAACTGCGATTTTAGCAATTTATTATTTCTCATTTAATAGGCTCTGGTTTGGGAAACAAGGGCCGACCCGGTGTATCAGTGCTATGTTCTTGCATGCGTCCGACATGGACCGGTTTTCTAAATTGATGTCAAAGTTGTAAGGAGATGTCTCCCCGTCGGGCTCTGACTGGCACCCGACGATTAATATATTTTTAATCTACCCCGTGAACAACTAGCGAAAATTTAATTTTAAACGTTCTACCAACAACAATCCACTGGCCCTGTTTCAGTGTTATGGACATCATCCGGGGTGCTGCCTGCTTCCGGAAACTGTCATCGAAGATTAACGCAACTTTTCATGGAACGATTTCTGACACGTAACGGATCATTATCGTATCAATTTCCTCACGTGGTTGATTCCATTTTCTGTCCACCACAACCGTCACACACCCCCCAATCGCCTAGCCCTAGATTTGTTGCCTGAGTCGATAAATAAATTAATGCGTTTAAAAATTCATTTTTTGTTTTCCCACTTTTGCAGCGTTTACCTTTTTCTGGGGTTTATTTATTTACCCCCAAACGGAAAAAAATAAAAATAAAAACCAGTCACGTTCAATCGATTTGGGCCGAAAAGTGATGACCGTTTTGGGACAAACAGAATGAAATTTTGAACCTGTCGGTTGCGGTTGTTATTTTACGCTGCATTGGGTCCACAGTATGGACGAGGCAGGAGGAATGACAAATGAGCTTCGGGGCTTCCGGCTGGGTTCGGTTAAATTTATCAAAAAACTAAGTGACAGGTTCTTACCAGTGCCTCATCTCGCCCAGGATGCATACAAGCTAGGATCTTCACGTGGGACCAGCAGTGGTGATAATGCTCCTGAGGTTGGCAGGCGGCTGCATTCAGCCTGGCAGTGGCAATTGGTGGTCAACCGTGGGTTGGATTGATGAATGGCCAGCAAATGGAATTTTGATTGTTTTATTTGCGTCGAGCTATTTCTGCTTTCGGTTTTGCGGGATCAGAGTAGGCTAGTTTGCTTTCAGTTTGAAGTATTTGATCAGAAGGGCATTACATGAACCAGATCCGTGAATTTTCTATGTTACTAGGAATGATTTTCTAAATATTTCTTTAATTAATATATGGAGAACTTTTTCCGGAAATAATTCAAATTAATTTCCATGTACGTGCAGTCTTTTTCAAAACAATGAAACCTGTTTTTTAAAGTTTACAAGAGACAAATATACTTGCATTTGAAACATTTAAGTATGTCTGTGAATGATTTTTAATCTTTTTTTTAATATATTTGCTGAAAACTTCATTTTGATATGGCTTAGGAGTTACTGAAATAATGAAGTCCATTTTGTGTAATTTAGAAAATACTAGACAAACTCATATCAGGTAAATTTAGTTTTGGTCTAAACGTCGATCTGCCAATTTTGGTAGATATTCTACAAACTTGTGAGGGCCCAGACATAGAATTTTGTACAAGCCATAATTTTACACCATTGCCAAATCCACCAACATTAGTAGAAATTGAAAACATACATTATGCAACTAGTAATGGGAAATCACCAGGTTCAGATCGAATATTTATGGAGTACATTAAGTACGCGGATCAAAATTCTATAAAAAGATTAGCAGAAATATTACAGGAAGCCTATATTAGGAACGAAATACCTCTCGCATGGAAGAAAACAACGCAAATCCCTATTTCCAAGAAAGCAGGAGCTTTGGAAGCAAATCATTTCAGAAGAATCTCTATGTGTAATGTAGCTTACAAAACTTATGCTAAATGGATAGCTCAACAGCTAAGCAAATATGCAGGTGAGCCAGGATTGCACCAAGCAGCTTTCACGGCAGAAAGATCTACTGATGATCATATATTCGTAGCTAGACGTCTGATGGAAGAGTATTGGAATGCAGGTCAGGATCTTTGCATATTAGCTCTAGATATTAGCAAAGCCTTCGATAACATTAAATTACAATGTTTAGGTGAAGTTTTGGCTAAAATTGGTGTTCCATCGAGACTTATTGATAGAGTGTTATCGTGTGTTAAAGATGAGGTTACAAGAGTTCTATGGCAGAACCAATTCTCCAAAGAAGTAAAGAGAGGAAAAGGAATAAAACAGGGATGCCCTCTTTCACCTCTGCTGTTTAATTACATAATACAAGAGGTTTTGAGCAAAGTTATTTTGAAAATTCCAGGATTAAAATTGTTGGATATTAACCAATTAAAGCTTCCCTTGTTACTTGTATTTGCGGATGATATCCTAATTATAACGAAAACTAAAGCAGAGTTGGAAGAGATACTGAAAGAACTAGAAAGCCAGCTCAAAACCGTAGGTCTAGAGATAAACTGCAAAAAGAGCCAGGTTTCAATTAGATATCCGAATGATAAGGCAAAGCATCCAAATGATATCCTTCTTAACGGTAAGAAATTTAAAGCATGTGATAGTTTAAAATATTTAGGAGTCTGTTTAACATCTACACTTAATAGGAAAGTAACTTGCAGGCAAAAATGTCTAAATTCTCTTAAGTCATCAAAAACTATAGTAGAAATTTGCAAGAAGTTCAACCCAAACTGGGAATCAGGAAAATTAATGTATAAAACCGTGATAGCACCATCCTTACAATATGGCACTTAAGTAGCAGTTTTGACTAAAAAGAGTAGGATTTCAATACCGAACTACGAAAAACTTATTTTGAGAAGCATATACCAGCAAGTTTAACGCGAGAAAGCTTCTAGATGGTAAAACTATCAATAGAAGAATTAGAGTAGGTCGCCTCAGTTACTTTGGACATGTCTTACGAAGGGATAAGAACCACCCATTAAAGCTAGCATACAACTTAAAATTTGAAAAGAAGAAAGAAGGCCGACCTAGTATTACGTGGAAAAAATCGTTAGAACAAGACTTTCAAAAGTTTCAGAACACGGATAGAAACAGTTTTGAAGAGCTCTCGAAAGATAGAGAAAAAATGAAAAGAACATTAAAAGAAGTATATAATAATGAAGAGAGCGAAATTTCGGACGGAGAATCATCCGATGGGAATAATAAGGGAAAGAAGTATAAACATGGGAAGCAACATAAATAAATAAATAAGAAATTAAATGTGATGTGATAGCAGCGACAGGGTAAAAGTGGGATAGAGGGACAGGGCATCTCCGCAAATAAATAATCGACAATCGTAAATTTCTTAATTAAAATTGTGATCACATGTTCAAATAACTATGCATAATAAATAAAAAAAAATGGAAAAGTATACCGATTGACAGGTAAGTAGGTAGACCAGGGAAGGTAAGATTATTATTAGAAAGAAAAATACTCTCCATTATTATATGAACATCACTATATTATACATCAAATAAAAAGTGTTAGGAAGGGACCATCAGAGCACCGGATTGAAGCGATTTGGATGGGGAGAGTGGAATTGCCAACTCCCTGTCATTAACATTTCGTGAATTGATGGCGAGCTCTTCTACTAACTCATTGGGAAGTCCTCACGTTTGATGGCTTGTTCGACATTAAGTTGTAGGATTCTAGGATTTGAAGGAGATTTTCATTACGCGGATTACGCGTAAGTGCCTCTGCTTACGGGTCCGCCCATCCGTTTTTGGCCCTTCAGACAGTGTTAAATTGAATACAGACTGATGTCGAACTTGATCAAATCATTCGTAGAGGACGATCCACTGTCTTATGGCTGTGCCTGCAACGATGAGTGGTATCTTTTACATACATACATACAAACGTCGATCTGCCAATTTTGGTAGACGTCTGCATTGAGTTATCTCATATTATAATATTCCGCGCACTATAGCACAAAATAATGCGATAGGTTCAGCGGATTGAAGATAATAAGATCATTGGATATAAACCAAGTCTCCCTAGGGTGTGCCAAAAGATGAGCTTGGAAATCAACAGAACCATAATGTTTCCAGAACGCGCGAAATGCTTTTATGGATGCAGATTTCCCAAATCCTCCAATCGTAAGTCGTAATTAATGATATAGATTTCTCTTTGGGACGTTCAACTTGCTTGCACTAGTAAAATAATATCTCGAGTGCTTTTCAAAAGGACGTTAGTCACAAAATGTAAACAAACGCGTTGTTCATGGCGTGTTTTAAAAAAATCATGTATATATGCCCATATTTGTTGAACTTTCTGATTGGATTATTTCTGAACGTTTTATCTAACTTTTTACAAAACGGTGTAAAATCACTTTTGCACTTTTTGGGAATAATGTACATACGCCGCTTGTGTTGAAAAGTAACTTGCAAATCATTGTTATATCATTTGAATGCTCCTTAACGACGGGTTAGTAAAAGACTTCATACCACAAGGTTAAAGATTTCAATTCGTTTTAGTAAACATTGATTTTTTAGCAAAGATATATTCATAACATTTTGTTGCAGAAAAAACTAATACGTCATTTTGATAAGTTCGACGTATCTGCGTGAAATATGACAACTTGACGTAACATTTCGACGTATCAACATTCTCATACGCAGAATGACGTATCAGTTTGACGCAAGTAACATGCCATCTATCATACTGCCTTATCAAAATAACGTATTTTCGTTTTCTATTGCTGACCGTTGTAAGAAAAAAATTTCTAAATGAAACTGGAATTTTCACTCCTAGTGTAATTTTATAGAACAGTGATGTAATATCTTTTAACAATGTGTCATTAAATGGTATTTAGTTGGGATAAACATGTCCGGTTTTCAAATAGGATTAAAAATAAACTCAAAAAAGTTCAATGCTGATTTTTTCATTTTCGTCCAAATGTTACTTACGTCCATTTGAAAAAGTACTCGAGATATGTAGAATGTTTTATGATATGAAATTAGCCACTTTTAACATACATTAATTGTTATGTTATGTATTCTCCGTGCTTGGAGTAACGATTACGATGTAGAAGGAGATGTTCGCTCATCACCATGAGGCACCAAGAGTGAACATTAATGTTTTTGGCTAGAATGAAAGATGTGAAGAGAAAGTATTGAAAGTTCCGTTAGACAAAAATTGACGTCCATGGTTCGAGTACCACTGGATACATGCCCTTTCGCTCAATTTTCTTAAACAAAAAAAAACATCTGTTCTATTTCCAGCCTGCCGCACACTGACGGAACTTTCAACACTTTCTCTTCACATCTTTCATTCTAGCCAAAAACATTAATGTTCACTCTTGGTGCCTCATGGTGATGAGCGAACATCTCCATCTACATCACTTTTAGTATCCAACAGCCAGTCACCAACAAAGAAAAGAACTTCTGTTATTTTTCAGCGCCCAAACTACAAAGAGAGCGATTGTTGCTTTTATTCCATCTTAATACCGCTTCTGCTACCAATTATCATAACCAATACATTCGAACATCTTATTTACTAAAAATTAGGGGATTCAGATTCTCAATCGATTATGCCTCACACCGTACAGTACTTCCCCTTTTATTTAGCAATTTGATTTTTGTAAACATATATCCAAACAGTTTACTCTGAATAATCATAACTACTTTAACATCATAAAAATAAATCATTAATCGTTTTAACATGTATTACATCTTGTTACATCAATTCTATATGATCTTTGTTCTATTTGCTTTCTTATAGGGAAGCGGAACCTATGCTCACCATAGTACATATATTCATCACATTCTGCAGCCATCCAACTTAAAATGTGAAAAGATGTTTAATTTCTCCAATAAATGGACGCTACAAAAACATTTCGGAGCCTTAAATTTCGTAAAAATAATGAGCAGTCAGATTTTCAACACAATTTCTTACCTTTGTACTACAAATTCGTCGTGTTGGTCTAACCGTACTAGGGAATATTCTCGAGCCAGACTCCAAGTTTTATCTCTAATTGCACTATATTCTAACACATTTTCGTTACGTAATTGCACAAACCATAAAAATCACACTTCACTTATTACACTAGCCACACGAGAATCTACGAATACGTGATAAAATACTAGAAAACAATGGGATTAGTTTTCACAATAATTTAAATCCGGTTGTACCTATTCTGAACCGTGCTTACAATCAACGTAATTGCTTGATGTTGCCAAACTATTTTATTATAACACTTTTTCGAAGGAAATGGGTTGGGCAGTACTTCAATATCACCTTTTTGTAGGAGTGCTACAAATCGCCCAAACTTGAACTTTTTTATTTTTCCATAGAATAAATAAATAATAACGTACTTGTAATTGTAGATTTTTTCAATATTTACCGAGAAATAAAATTCCACATTTAGATAATCACTTTTCGCATCTCTGTTATGAATTTGGCGGCACTGCTGACATACTGTATAGCATACACATACAACCCGTTAGTGTGCGGTGATTCAATCATTCATAGAGAAGTTTATACCCAACGTTATGGTGAGTATTGTTGTCAATATTCTCATAGAAGAATAACAAACAAACCCTTTCATTTTGTCTTAGTTATATGCATGCTAACCAACACACGTAAAGTGCTGTCAAATGATCTACTTCATTTTTGGGTGTAGTAGTGGAGAGTGTTAACTTGTTTATATTTTTTCTTGACTAAAATCAGTACGATTAACATATGTACGCAGATGGGATTAATGTTTTTCGTGATATTAGTAAAATAGATACATAGCAGTGGCAACTTTTCCGTATTAAATTGGAAGACAATTATCAGAATCGAATGTTTTGTGTGTTGCTAAACGATTAACGGTAAGTGAACAAATAAATTGTGAATAACTTGTGTACTCAGTGTTCGGTATTTAGTGCATATTCACCGATTTCCACTGGAGGTCTGCTTATTGAGCTCAAGATAGGTTCCGCTTCCCGATATTTACTTAATGGATAAACCTAGAGACCTTATACCTAGGATTACTAGTGGTTATTTGTTTTACTAAAGGTGGTTAGCATCAATACCTTTCACGTCAAAGTCACAATTTAGAATTTCACTACCGGACAAGCTACGAAAGTACCTAAATAGGTATACCCCCCAATGAGTAACTACGACATCTTCCGTCCAACCTTTAGCTTCATCTCGATAATCAAGAAATAAGAAGAAAGAAACCCCGGCAAATAGATGACTTCTGTGTCCAAATCACAAAGAGAGTTACGTCATCACTGCACGTAACATACAAAACATCTTTTAAGAATGGTTTATAATTGTTTGTTTCTCACTCAGCTGGGTGAAAACCATGCTCTCTTCAAGCAGGTTTTCGATGAGTAGCGAACCGTTCACATTTTCATCTCTCCTTTTTCGCCGATAATTCATTATCCTATCGCTTGCATATGCGGAAAATATCTCGCTCCAAAATTCAACGAAAATATTTTATCATGTCACATTTTTCTCTGAAAACATACTGGGTACCGTAAACGAGGAGCAAAAACCAAAAATAAGGCTAAGCTGGTGCGACTGGTACCGGCATGGACCATCATGACCGAATCATAATGACAGAATAAAACAAACATACATACTGGTGCATTTTCAGGTGTCAAAAGTAAGTGAAAAATAATTATGGGCATCTAGGGTTCACTGAAAATGAAACGATTTATCAGCTACTCATGCTCTCCGAAAATTATAAATCGCTGGTGCTTTTCTCACGAAAACTGCTGTGAGCGTTTTTCTTCTCAAGTAGGCGAAAATATCGGTCTCTGGTTTGTATTATAAATGTATTATAATCGTATTGCAAACCATGTTCGGAGCGGTTTTTATCTCTGTTACTCTATATATCACTCTGATTAACGCTCGAGCTAAAAACACTTTTCTCGCTGCTGCAAGTGATTAATACCTTATTATTGTTCTTGAAAAAAACATTGTTCCATACACTTACAAAACATGAACAGGACTTGTGGGCAGTTATATATAGTGTTGAAATTTCATTACACCAATCATGTTCTGCAAAACGTGTTTTGTTTCTTCATTACGATGAATTTGTTGTACAAGATTGTGGTTTCACTGCCAACGGGAAGCAAATCATAGTTACTCAGAGATTATTTTTCAACAATTGAAGTTTGGCTTAGCAAAGAAGATACAAACCTTTAACGCCAAGGACTAGTGTTCAAATCCCACGCTTAGCGATGTTTGATTCTTGCAGGATTTTTTTTTTCCATTTTATGTTTTATAAGGCTTAATTTTTTGCGCTTTTTATGTCATGATAACCTTTTTTGTCATTTGGCAGTACTTTCAACTTGTTTAATACAAGCTGTGTTGCTTGGGAACTTCCATCCCACCAAGTGACAAGATGCCTAAACCCTGAATACCGGATCGATCCTCGGTGTGAAAAGGAACCAGTTACTGATATGTTTCTTCACGCAATAATCTCTACAAATACACTCGACCGCTCACCTGGCCCCACGTCCTTGCAGCCGTTGGAGATAGAGAAAATTTTGTATCTACCTTAAGAAGACACGGAGAACCCACGTAGTTTTCAGTAGATATCAAATGAAAGAATAGTTAAACAAAATGCCCGCTTTGGTGTACGAACCAATCTAGTCTAAGAAGGTTAAGTGATCCTCCATTTCTCTTCAAGCGGTTGAGACCTAAGCATTAACTATAACCCGAGCCCAATCGGCTTATGCTTATAGCGCCATTACTCGCTCTCTTTAACGAGAAGAATGTCTAATAATATAATACCGGGTGGTGAAAGTAAAAATTATCGCATTCTCTGAAGTGATCTTCATATGACTTTCATCGCGAACAATGATTTGGATTTTCGATGTCCCTTACAAAAACTATAATTTAAGCTTATGAACTCACGATTTCTGATTATGAAGCGAAAAAGTTAAGTTTGGGCAAAAAACGATCTACAACCGATAACTCTAAATAATTTAAAGCTAAATAAATAGTTCACCTTGCCTGTAATGTGTTTGAGTTATAATGTGCAATGTTCATTTTTGCATCATAGTTCACAAACCCTTGAAAAAAAGGGAAATATCAGGTGAAATACATAACTGCGCATAATGCGCAAATAAGTGATTGATATGCCTTTTCTTTGGAAACTTCATCGATATAAATCTTGATGTGTTCTTTAAGAAATTAAAATTTCGGAAAGAACTGTAAAATTTTAGCGACACAATATCGTTCTACAACTCGCAGTGTGTGTCACAACAGGTGTCACCTTTTTCCAGTCTTGGTTTATTTTACCAGGGTAATTTTAACTGCAGAATTTATTATACCCATTTTGAGTGTATTTTTGTGACAGCTTATCGCTGAAGATAAACAAGTGATTTCGTTTGTTTATATTTATCCGCTACCATGGAAGGCATACGGGAGCAGGTTTTAAAATTACATTTGTAAAAGCTTGGATCGTGTCAGATATTCAATAGCCTTAGTAAGTTCGGAGTGAGTACGCGTTATGTTTTTCGTACCTTGAAACGATTCAAGGAAAAAAGGCCATATTCAACACGAAGAAGGTGCCAGACGAACTGCCGAAACGAAGAAAAAGATGAAATGTGTGAGGGAGCGAATAAGACGTAATCCGGCCGTATCTGGCCTTAAATTGAGTAAACAATTTCGACTGTCCCCTGATCAGTGAACAGGCTCTTCAAGCATAATCCGGAATGCAAGCCGTACAAGAAACAACGGATTTACGGGTTGACGGAGCGCCAAAAGCAAGTTAGGGTCCAAATAAGCAGAAATCTTTTGGGTCGGCACGGTGTCTACGAGATTTTATTTTTCGGATGAAAAGCTCTTCTTTCTTCAAGGCAGTCATAATGATCATGTGTATGGCAAAAGTCTTGTCAATATTCGAAGAGCTAAACTAGCTGTAGAACGCTATCAGAATGTATCGAAAACCATGGTACGGGGCGCCGTGTCACGAGAAGCGAATACTTCCTCTTCTTTTCATAGAATCTAACGTAAAAAACAACACTGAATGCTTCAACGCTGTATGGGAATACACAATATTGCGTTTCCAACAGCACTCAGCTCCAGCTCACAAGGCAACGAAGACACAAGTGTGGTGCGCTGAAAATTTGCCCGATTTCACCACACTAACGAAGAATGGCCTGCATCTTCACCGGATCCCAACTGCATATAGGCCCTACGAAAGGGCTTACTTAAGATCGATTCAAGAAACATTTGGGTGATATTTTGGACCAAATTCTTTAGAAAACCGTGCGTTCCAGTTGCGATGGGTTTACAAAGCGTTTGCGCAAAGTTATAAAGGAAAAGGGCGAGAGATTCGAATTGAGTTAATATGGTTTATTTCTATAACATGTACCTCTCAAAAGAAAATTTAATGCTATGATTTGGTTGATTTGTTTTGCTGTAATCCCATTTTGTTTTATTGACACATATTGTGAGACACCCTGTACAACTAAAAAATGTCCGTCGAGACCAGAGAGCGTGCATGTGAAAAGTATGCCGCAAAGAATTCAACAAGCAGCATGGCACTTGACACTGAAAAAGCCTGTAAGTCGTAAGCAAAACAGGCCTATCTGTCAAAAGATAAGTTTTTTCTAGTGGAATTTGAAGGAATTTGCTGCGTTTACTAGTAATATTTAGATGGAAAAAGTAAATAAGTAAAGTGATCGTTTAAATTTTCCTAGTATTAAGAACAGAATGAAACTGCAATTATGCATGTTGATGATGATGATGATGATGATGATGATGCTGAAATACTACCCTCTATTATAGCTATATTAACTTTCCATATCAGTGGAATAATCTGAAAAATGATTTGATCAGGATTCTATTGTTGTTTCAGATCATCAAGCTCCTGTATAAAGGGTCAAAAGCGTTTGGGTGGGCCCGTAAGCAGAGACACTTATGCGAAACCCACGAATATAGGGAAGAGAATCTCCTTCCAATAGTAGGTTCACACCCACAGCATTAGAATCGAGCACTCGATTGACAGAATAAATCCAATAGATGGGGTC
>JASCZW010020280.1:0-12507 GCA_034211315.2 Aedes japonicus | reverse complement strand
GAGAAGTATGGTTGCTAAGCACTAAGCCAGGGTCACCCCCTGTTTTTTTTATTATTCACTTACTACGCTCTATTAATCATGTTTCTATTAATGCTACCCTCACTCGAAGACTACGACAGGAAATGAACAAACCCTGGGCAGAAAATCTCGATATTCCAGGAAAAAAATATCAAGGAAAAGTTACAAAAATTTAACAAAATGAATAGATTACAAAATAAATGAATATTAAAATGACACATCAGAAGTGAAACATTGAAATTTTTGCAAGAATATAGTAAAATGATTACAGAATATGAAATTTCCTGTGTAAAAAAGAAACCAAAAAACTAGAGATTAAGTTTACACAAGTTTTCTCTAGAAAGATTTCTATTAATGAAATACGAAAGAAACACAACATATATATAAGAACAAACAATAAAGAAATAAGTACAATCAAACAAGCAATTCTTGTAACATAAAAAAGGCAATCAGGAGTGAACCATAAGGAGTCCACAAAGAATAACGCATAAAATATTAAAAAAAAAAGAGAACGAAAATAATAAAAGAACTACAGAAAATGGAGAGAAATAAAAAAAAAAAAATTTTATAACATCTAAGAATTCAACGTGACGAATAGGGGGCGACCCAGCCGTAGTGGTTAACATCCATACCTCTCACGCCAAAGTCACGAGTTCGAATCTCACCGTCGGACAAGTTACGAAAATACCCAAAAGGTATTTGAGTAACTTCGACGGAAGATGAACCAGCCCAGGGCTGAAAATCTCGTTAATCAAGGAACAAAAAAAGCGTGACGAATAGACAAGTAAGAAGCAAAAATGATAACAAAAAATAATAAAACAACAAATCTATTTGAATAAAAATTAAATGGTATGTGTACGTTACGATTTAACTGAAAAACAGATCAATGGATTCTCATGAATCTTTTTTGCTGTTTTGGGTCCGGGTGTTTGTGAGAAAAAAAAAATTGGGGATTTATTAGAAAAAAAAGAAAAATATGCACATTTTCGGGGTCAGCCAGAATTATATATAATAGGAAATCTACTTCATTCGTGCAAACATAATCGCCACATTTTGGAATAATGGATGTTTCCGACAAATTTATAGAACCTAATATGTCAAAAATCTATTAGCAATCATACATTTTCGTTAAAAATAAAAAAGATGCAACCTCCACCCACTTTTGAATATTGTGAAACAGTTCAGGATGTGCACATCACATGATCCAGGAGATCCGGACCAAACGCTTCCATAGAGGGTTAAATAATGGGCGATACGGTCAAAATTTGGTCAATATCAACTTGACGTATTTCTTTCAATTTTGCATTTAAAAAACCTGAACACCCCTCATTTTGAAGGTGTGTGTGTGTAGAATGTTGCTCCTATTTTGATTTTGGAATTCACTCTTCAGTTGTCAAAATGCCGTCCAAGCAAGAAGAGCAGCGTATCAAAATTTTGCTCGCGCATCGCGAAAATCCGAGCTACTCACACGCAAAGTTGGCAAAATCGCTAAAAGTTGCCAAATCAACCGTTACAAATGTAATTAAAGTGTTTGGGGAACGTTTGTCGACAGCCAGGAAGTCTGGATCGGTGGGAAATCGAAAACCGGAAGCCGCTGAGACGACAAAGAGAGTTGCCGGTAGTTTCGAGCGAAACCCTAACCTATCTCTCCGAGATGCCGCAAATAAGCTGGGTGTATCGTCTACAACCGTGCATCGAGCCAAAAAACGAGCCGGACTATCGACTTACAAGAAGGTAGTGACTCCAAATCGCGATGATAAACAAAATACGACGGCCAAAGCGCGATCCGGAGGCTGTACACGACGATGCTGACGAAGTTTGACTGCGTGGTAATGGACGACGAAACCTACGTCAAAGCCGACTACAAGCAGCTTCCGGGACAGGAGTTTTATACGGCAAAAGGAAGGGAAAGGTAGCAGATATTTTCAAGCACACGAAACTGTCAAAGTTCGCAAAGAAATATCTGGTTTGGCAAGCCATCTGTACCTGTGGCTTGAAAAGCAGCATTTTCATAGCTTCCGGGACTGTCAACCAAGAAATTTACGTGAAAGAGTGTTTGAATAAACGTCTGCTGCCTTTCCTGAAGAAACACGGTTGTTCCGTACTGTTTTGGCCGGATTTGGCATCTTGCCATTACGGTAAAAAGGCCATGGAGTGGTATGCCGCCAACAACGTGCAGGTGGTTCCCAAGGACAAGAACCCTCCCAACACGCCAGAGCTCCGCCCAATTGAGAAATACTGGGCTATTGTCAAGCGGAACCTAAAGAAGACAAAAAAACTGCTAAGGACGAGCAGCAGTTCAAGGCAAACTGGCTTTCTGCGGCGAAGAAGGTGGACAAGGTGGCTGTACAAAATCTGATGGCAGGGGTCAAGCGTAAGGCCCGGCAATTCGGATTTGAAAAGCGGAAGCCTAACTGAATATTTTTCCTGAATTTTATACTAATTGAACTTGAAAAGAAATTTAATTTGATTTTTAAATAAACGATTTCACCGATTTACACGCGTTTTCCCTTGACCAAATTTTGACCGTATCACCCTTTAATGTGAAAATTTGTATTTTATCGTTAGGAACATAAATGCTAGAAAGTTTAGTATATGCTCCTCTTGCATGTGGGTGGACTTTTGGCATTTGAACCAAAAACCTAGCAATTATTTGTCAAGGTTATATCGCCCCATCTCGCTCACTAAAATTGAGATTGAAATTTTAAATTTACAGAATCATACATTTAGTTGTCTGTTGTATAATACTTTAATAACAGAATACAAAGAACCATCCACGCTAATTCATCCAAAACTATGATTGATAGACTTGGTAAAAGCAAGAGTCCGTTTGCTTTTATTGATCTCCAAGCTCATCGATTTAGCACCAACCGGGAGAGAATTCATTAATTTCAATCCGATTGATTCATTAATTTCAATCCGCTAAACCAATCGCAATGTTTTATGATATAGTGGACGGATTATTATAATTTGAGATAACTCAATGCAGACGTCTTCCAAATTTGGCAGATCGACAGGCAATATGCAATAGGTGGTACCTCATAGCATAATGCCTGGAGGCGGATCGGAAGATCTGATGAGCCTACTCCCCCCAGGATATTGCAGGAGATTCAACAAACAAAAGCAAGAGAATAAAATTTACATGACAAATTCGCGAGATGCCCTGGAAAAAGTAGAGAAAAAAGCCACAAAACTATTGAAGTTTCTACACCAAACAAACTTGTAGAAAGAACTTTGAAGGAAAACACAAGATATCATCTGGAACGAATACGAACGTATGAAGGATCCGATGTTAATGCTGAGGATAGGCATATATAAAAAGGGTGGAAGGCAAAAAATAGACCACATCCTTCACTTGAAACTTCTTGAGGAAGGCGGCAATCTTCGGCAGCCATTCTGTTCACCACAAGCTCGTAAGGAAAGAACAGCAGCTTGGACATTGCCTTCTCGCTGATCGTCATCCTCAGAAGGAACATCTTCGAAAACTTGTTGTGGAAGATAGGTCGCTTGCCAGTCGTTGCCGTCCAGTATCAAGTCTCGAGTAATTCATGATTAGGGCCTAATTGTAAACAATGACTATATACGTCAATTTCTCTCGAATAGCAAAACAATCTCGCAAGTTGAAACCAATATCTGATAGAGGAGTCATACGGTTTAGTTGGATATCGTAAAAGTCTTGCGATTTGTGAGAGACTAAAGTCTTTGTTTAAATTTGGCTTTTCGGCCCTAATCATGACTTACTGGAGAAGTAAGTCTCTCCATACATTATGAACACGTGCTTTGCCAGAAAAATGTTGTTCACAAGCACTTCCAGCCACTCCTTCTGCTGCTCAGACGCGGCTGGCCTCGACTGAATCTTCCACATAGCAATGTCCATCTTGCCCTGGTGAGCGTGGAACGATTAGGCCACCTTGCATTATGGCTTCCTCTTCAACTTCTGCTGCACTTTACGGAACCAGGACTCCGTTAGACGCCTTACTCAAAGAATGTTGTGGTGAACAGCGTAGTTCCTTGACTGTTTGCGGTAAGGTTGCTACAAAACAACTTATAGCGCTGTCATTTTATTTTTCTTGCACACAACAGGGTTGCTTCGATTGGCGATGCATATGTGGACAACCAGGTAGTAGGATAATGGCATGAAAAATCTATAAAATCAGTCCAACTTTTTTTTTAATGCATACGTTAATATCCATTTTGAAGTCAAAGCGACAAATCAAGCTGAGCAATTCACTAGCTCCAAAGTAATATTGGGAGACTTTCTTCGTCGGCTTTCTCTTAGCGTCCCTACGGCTATGTAAAACATGATTAGAGATTTTCAACACACGGTACGGTAATATAAAGTGTAATTAAGGATCAAAAAAGTCAAAAACGTCAGCAAATATATGTACAAACTATTAACGTAAGAGAAAGTCGACGAAGAGAATCTCTCAATGTTACCTAGGACCGAATGCATTGTTCAGCTTGAAATGTTTCAGAGGGGGTGACAAAATCGGGTCGTTCATGTAATAGTAGTAGAAGAAAATAAGTGGAAGAAATGAAATAGTGGAAATGTAGAATGGAAAAATTTGGGCAAAGGTGTTGAAGAATTGAGTAGAAGGAAAACAAAGCAAAACATAACAGAAGCCGAAATGAGAATGGCGAGAAAAAAAGCAAAAGAAAATAAGCTGAAGTTGGAAGTAAAAGTAGACAAAAAAAAGGCCATAATGAAGCAGATGCAGGTAGTATCGCCCTTTAAGGCGTTAATACACTCACGGCATCGTGATGCCTTCTTTATACAAAATAGTAATCGCACCTTCCGTTGGGATACCTTCTATCCTTTACCGTCCCTTCATATCCAAGTAAGTAGTTACTTCACGCCTCCTATACCTTGCTCGACCGCCTTCTGTGTAAACGCATCACACCGTTCAGAAGGCGTAATATTTGTTTTGATGCCGTTTTTACCAGGGGGGCAATGATTGAGGATTTCGCTGAAGCACACATGAATGTGTGATAAATATATGGTTAGGATGAATGCATCAAGCTGTTATTTCTATCACTTTCCTACATATGTGCACGTCGGGACGGATGCAAAGCGAGTGAGAAAGATAAGTTTGATTCGTTCTGTCATGCCTGTTGTGCCTTGGCATTGATCAATTTGTTTTGATGGGACAACATTTCATCAAGGCTTTTGCAATCAAACACGTGGTCTATGAATTCATCGCAAGTTGAATAAATTCCTTCAACCTGAATATCAGCTAATAGAGGAAATACTACTCTTTCTTAAAAAGCACTAAGTTTGTATGTGTGACCTTTTGTTCAAGAGAAATTGACTGTGAAAGCCATTGTTTACAAAAATAGATTCGCTCTTTTCAAATAATGGCACTTATATTTCAATTGTCAGATGCCCAAAAATGTCAGATGTCCAAAAATGTCAAAATTAAGTGAGCTATGGTGCATATATATGTGGTTGACAGCGATAGGGGGCCCTTGGTTTTTACACCTTCTATTGTCGGAAGTGCTGACAATGCCGTCTTGAATCGCTTCATGCCTTCTTGTGTCAAATTGTTTGAATTGCGAGAGAGGATGTTGTTGTTGTTTATAGGATTTTGTTTTGCATTTTCATTCATTATGAAAAAAAAAATTAGGGGAAGTAATTAAAGATAGGGTAACGGGATGTAATATTAGCCTAGCTTCTCCATTCGGCCTATGCATCAAAAATGTCATAAATCCTGCGATAATCGGCAAATTCATGTTGGCATCATGATGATCGTTTTATTTTGAAGCTATTGAGTCAATATTCATCAATTTATAGTTGTATACTTGAGTGATATTGTTGATTTCCTAAACTTTTCAGCGATCATGGTTTCACTGGTTAAGCTGAACAAATTATCGTCTGGATCTTCAAACGCCCTAAATTTGGCTAAATGGAATCGAATGCTTAGAGATGCATTCCTGGTGTAGATAAAAAAGGTAACACGCTATAAATTAGCTATTCATAAAGAAACATGAAAACAAATCGACAAGCGCCTTTTGCCTTTCTTGCAGCAGCACGACGAAGCTCCTAATTAAAGATGTATTTGTAGACTATTATATAATTATTTAGAACACTTCCTGGAAACAACATTCCGAATACTGTCTATGTTGACAGTGCTGAAGTCTCCTTCGGAAATGACTCTGAAATTACTGTAAGCATTTCATCAATACTGTGTTGTGAATAGTTCAATAATTACAATTACCTCCTAGGGATGACATACAGGTCCATTATGCAGTCTACGTCGACAACTAGTGGTACTGAAGTCAACCCCAACAAATATTATGATTTAAGAAATATACCTGATTATATGTTTACCTTACTTCTAAAACTACATTTTCGAAAATTTTATAGTTAATGAATAAACTTCTGTCTCCATATTTTGCATATGGGCATTCGTTAGCTTCGAAACGTTTAATTGATCTAGGAAATCTATACTCTACAAAACTCATCATTATAAAACATTCTTGAATAATAAAATTAAAATACGTACATAGACAAGTGTTTCAAATCTTATGTTTCAACTTAACAGACTCTACATTTTACTGTCGCTATTATTTCAGTTATGAGTCTTGATAATATTGATAGAATTGAAAATTAGAAGGGAATTAATTTGCAAATAACTACTATGTGAACATAAAAATGTTAATGAAATTTATAAATCAACTTTTTACAAAAAAACACCGCCACATACTAGTTTTGTGCACATGCCAGCTAGTGAATTCATAAGCGGGCCCTCCGCGTTCTAATTTCTATTTTGATCTGGTCTTTTGTACCCCGATCGATATCTAGAATCATCAGCGTAGCCAGGGAGAGGGCAGGTGAGGGCGACTACCGCCCTGAGTGGGCAAAATTTAGCCTGTGTGAAAACGATTCTGAAGCGCAATGATCTCGCAAAAAAAAGACATTCCGGGGAATGGCGTCTGGAAAATGGGATCTAGGAAATGGCCTTTCGGAAAAAAAAATCCCTTGTCGCTACAGAATTTTGAAAGGGGCCTGGCCCCCCTAAGCACCTCCAGTAGTTACGCCATTGCTCCTTAGCGTAGTGGCAACTAGCGATGTGAAAGTGGTTCACTGTTGTAGAACCCCTCGGTCCGAAGTACACCTTGCAGTCTGCACCTTGCAATACTTCTTGCGCATTTCTGTACCTTTCGGTACTAGTCTGTGGTACTAGTATCAAAGGAGAATGCTAAGATGAAACAGTTGGTAAAAAATATTCTTTCATTTCAGTGTCCTTTTTAAAAAAAACGGTCCCTTTCGACCGAGCACTCCCCAGTAAACGAGCTGATCGATCTTGTTATCCTCATGCCGTTCCCTCGTTGTGCAAACAAAGACCAAAGTATCTTGAAAACAAGGTAAAGTATATTGACAGATGTCATAGTATTCTCAAATACACGCACATTCGAGCATTATCAATGTTAAGTAATTCTTACTCAATTTCATTAATATATCTAAAACCTGGAATGCTGAGTAATCGTATTGTATGAATTTGATTTATTGTTTTCCAAAACACAAGAAATCTGTGCCAACATCAATTTTGAGATAGCTACATATTATTTTTTTCAATGATATAAAATAGTGCCGGATAACGTCGTTCTCAATTTCTAATTAAAGAAGTATTTGTAGACTATTATCATAGACGAACTGTAAGACCAGTAGGTCCCATGCAAATACGATTGTTTTCTTGGCTCAGTCAGTACTAGCACATCGGTCCCAAGCTCGGTCCCAAGCTCGGTCCCAAACTCAATAATGCGCCCCCAATAATGAACTCACACGAACACACTCTCAAATATTCTGTCAAAATCACACAGCAAATCAAAACAAAGGCGCAAATATGTATAGGAAGGTGCTGGCTTCAAGGTGTACTTCGGACCAAGGGGTTGTATAACACTGAACCAATTTCAAATCGCTAGTTGCATATTGATTGTTGGTAGAACTAACATTCTTCTACCAAATGCTGCTTTCATTTCACGAGAGTGATTTAAGATTCAAGAGAAATCGATATATAAAGTCATTGTTTACAAATGGCTTTTAGGCCCTTAACGTGAATTACTTGAGACATTCTCGATTGGTTCAACCAAGTGGCAGTTCAAATTGGCTCCCGTCATTGTATCCGCCAGACTACACTGAACCAAATAATCTTATAAATTTCATAAGGTTCATCTTATGAACGATGGTTTGGAATATCATAAGGTCGACTTATGAATGGATTTTGTTTCACCCGACGTTGTTCTTGTACGCCTTTAAGCTTTCCTGATCACAAGTGTTGATATATACTAGTGGGCAAGTCACTGGACTCACAACGTCAACGTCCAAGGTTCGAATCCAGGTTGCTCCATAGTTTAATTTTTTCAACATCATTATATTTCATAAGATAAATTTATGAAATTCATACTGATTCCTTATAGCAAATAATCATAATGTAATCTTATGAATATCGAAAGTTTATTTCGCTGAGTGTATGAATCTAGTGACTATAATATCGGCCTCATTTGCGACAACTGTCAAACTTGCCCATACCGTTCCGTTTCCGTCCACATAGCGTTTGGGCCTTCATTATGTCAGTTGCAACCGATTTGACATTTGAGTTCGAGTGGAAATTGATTCAATTACTTGCAGGGATTGAGATAAACTTGATTAAATTTAGGTGGGACACCCTTGGTCGCTCGTTAGTCGAAGGTAAAATTGCGTCACACTGTCTTCGATAGAATTTGAGTATGTGGCCCTGAGTGTAGCTGGTCAGGAGCTGGCTTGACTTTGGAGGTTGCTTAAGTACATGGGAGAACAGTTGAGCCATTCGGTCAAGGTGATGGAGAACAATCTAAGCTGATTCCAGCTCGTCACTTCGGAACGTCGGTACATCGAGATACGGGGGAATTTCGAAACAACTGTGTGAGGACGGATGCCTGGAACTGCAGTAATGTTCGACTAAAGATAGGGTAGCTGATGTTCTCAGTAAACCGGTGGGTTGTCAAGCGAATAAAGTTCGCACGGATGCTGGAATTGTCGTCAAAGGATGGCAATGTTCGTCGAGAAGGAGTGTTGGTACAACAACGATCATGCCACTTTTCCATATGTGATACCTTAGAGGAAAGGCTTGTAAGATGAGGGATTCCATCCAGAATGTGCCGGAAATCCCAAAAATCATACCCGATCATCATTGATTTGGATGAAACTTGGCACATGAGTTCGGTACGTTGGAAAAAAAAATTCCACTGGTGTTAAGATAATTTGGGTTCAAGAGTAACTTTTGAGATGGGCGTATGTGTTTTTTCCAACATTTTACTTGAAAAATCGTAGTTCAAAAACCATTACATTTAGAGAAAAACTTTATATAAGGGAATTGTAGGGAACTAAAAAGCCTTTCTTAAAAAAATATACAGAAAAAAAATTTTTTTTCATCAAGAAAAATCAAAAATAATTACTAAAAATAAAATATCTAAAAAACATATTTTTAATATTTTTTAATTTGTTGTATGGAAATTTGAGGAAGAAAGACACGTTTTAAAAAAACTTTAGGATGAACGCTCTTATAATAAAAAAGTTTTTCAAATAGCGAACTTTGGTGTATATTTCAAATTTTGGTTATTCATTCTTATAAATAAATTTTGATGTTACAATATGGTTTTGGAGATCATTACAAACAATAATGATGATAATGATAAACCACGTAAACGCAACCGTTTTCAAGATATTTCTGATTTTCTTTCAATAAAATTTCAAAACCTCAAAAAAATACGCCCTTTTCATAAATTACTCGTGATATTAAAACAACAATAGCTAACGATTGTTTCTCTTGTGTTTTTAGCCTTTTTAAAACACATGTATGTGCCTCTTACTTACTCTTAACAGCTCGTCGATTGAAAAAGCTTCACTTAAAGTTATAAGACAAAAATAATGAATTATGGTTGGATTTATATTTATATATACCATTTATTAGTCTCGGTCATTGATAATATTACATAAACATTATATAAACTATTGATTGCTTTTATATATATTATGAATCCTGCCTTCTTCGTCATTCGAAAACAGTTTTACAAAAACTTCGTTTTCTGAAATTGGAACGAATGAGTGGTACTTTTAATGTACCTGCAATCGTTTTAGTCTGTCGGTAAATTTCATTCCATTCTGCTACCCCCTGTTCATACTCTTCATGTGATACATAACAAAACGACATTTTGTTAAACAATCATCACTTTTTTGGTTCGCCCATTCGAATAACTCTAATGCACTTTTTATAGGGTGTTCATGTTGTACAGCAAGGCTTGCATATCTTGCCATTCGTTTTAATGTACCACCAATTGCATCGCAAGGTCCTTACCGTGGGATGTTGCGAAAAAATGCCATTCAGCATCAATATTGTATTTCTTTTAAACTTACAAAGGCTTGCAAAGTTCTTCCTATTTTTATATTGGGATGCTGCCCCGTCAGACATAAACGTAGCTTTCTTTACTTAAATTTTTGTTTGCAAAAAGCTTATTAGTTTTGAAATAAACACCTGCACCGCAATCGTATCATGTTTCAACACTTCTGAGATAACAATGAAACTGATATTTTAAAGTATTCCAGATTCCGTGTAATAAATGACAAAAGGGTGAATAGTATCCTTACTTGATCGCCCCTCGAAGTTTCTGGATCAGCATACCGGTCCTTTAGCTGCGCGATTATTTCGTCATATTCGGCTGCTTTCACTTTCAATTGTTCCAGGTCATCCTCCTCCGCTTGATCCCCAAATATGTGTGTCCGAATGCCGTTTGAAACATCTTTGAACTTTTTGCGCGCATAATTTACGTTCAGGAACTTTTTAGCCGATATTGGCGAAACGTTGATTCCAGCTACGCCCTTGTTAAATAGCTCAATATTATGGCGCCTTGAATAATCTTGCACACTGCTATCAGATGGCACTGACATTAATGATATTGCCGATGGCGTTTCCTCGAGACCATACAAGTCTACTTGCCGTGATGTAGATGGTTGTGGATCCATAATGTTAGTAATTGATGGTTTCTCACTAGGCTCCGAAATTGCAGCATGGGATTGTTCCGTTCTATTTAAATGCAAACGACAATTATCACAAATCATCAAAGAAGTGTCCAAATGTGTTTTGCCCATAAACTTGAGTTTTTGACATTTTGTTCGGTTAATTTACGAAGGTTTTTTGAGCACCGTTTAGTGGGAAACGGCATACAACACTTCTTCATGTTAAACTCCATTTTCAGTTCACTCAGATAGATTTTACTGATGAATGCGACTATGTATGAGCATATATATTGGCTGTGGTACCTTTGGAAATGCAGGTATAAAACATCTCTGGTAGTTTACAGGCAGCGTACATTAGCTGTTTTTTATGAGAAGATATACCTGACATACGTTATAGCTGCTATTTGTCTACCTACCTTAAACAATATGTGTTACTTTCATCGCTACATCACCGAACTGTTCGGAGTGTAGTTTTCACACACTACACCCGACCTCTAACATCGTTGGAGCTTGGCAAAATAGTCAGCAGTTCGATTAATATGCTTCTTCTATATGACCCTCCGCATAATTTCATCATCTGTCCATTTCACACTTGTCGCCCCTGTGACATCTATCTCGCTGTTACTTTCATCGCTTTAGCAAATTCGCTCCCTTCATTCTCTGAGCGGCCCGACCGATACAGCCATAAAACAATTATAAATATATTGATTGCAATATTAAAACAATAGTGCTATTTATCTTGTTCTTTTCAAATGAGTCTTCTTATCATCCTGATATCAAAAGAAAAGAGGACATTAGAGTAATGTGAACGTTATAATATGAAGATCTTGGAAAATTTATCATTTCTGGTGGAAATCTCGATTAACTTAAGAAAAGAGCGAATTTTCTTATGTTTTTCATTCTATTGAAATAAAATCCGAAAAATCTCGAAAACGGTTGCGTTCAGGTGATTTATCATTATCATCATTATTGTTTTTAATGATCTCCAAAATCATATTGTATAATTAATTTTCATTTATAATAATGAATAACCAAAATTTGAAATATGCACCAAAGTTCGCTCTTCGGAAAACTTTTTATTATAAGAGCGTCCATCCTAGAGTTTTTTTCAAAACGTGTCTTTTTTTCTCAAATTTCCACAAAACAAATTTGAAAAATATTAAAAATATGTTTTTTTATATTTGATTTTTAGTATTTATTTTCGATTTTCTTTATGAAAAAAATTTTTTTTCAGTGTACATTGTTTTACAAAGCCTTTTAGTTCTCTACATCTCCCCCATATAAAGTTTTTCTCTAAATGTAATGGTTTTTGAACTACGATTTTTCAAGTAAAATGTTGGAAAAAAACATACACCCATCTCAAAAGTTACTCTTGAATCCAAATAATCTTAACACCAGTGGATTTTTTTTCAACATACCGAAGACGTGTACCAAGTTTCATCAAAATCGAAGATAGTTGAGTTTGGTGACCGACCGATTTGGCGTGGAATCAGTCA
>JASCZW010020279.1:0-12498 GCA_034211315.2 Aedes japonicus | reverse complement strand
TTTTAAATAAAATTGGTATGATAAAATCATTTATATCTGTTTAAACGGTTTAAACCTGACTGTCGTGGATCTTAAACAGATTGTTTTATTTTGAAAAAAATGTTGATATCAAAACATTGGAAAGTTATGACAGGAGGGTGATAGTACTGACGGTTGGAAATAACTTTTGAATATTTATGACACACGTATAATTCTACATACGATATTCTAAATAAGTTTTAAAACTAAGGCGAATACAGCTTCATCGATTTTCCTCTGCCGACGGCCCCACTTTCAAAATGTGGTAACAAGAAGAGAGTTGAATGCAATTTTCTACCACATGACGAAAGTTTCTATCACTATCTAACATTCTAAGATGAATAAATGCAATGAAATTTGTTCCTAGTCAACTTACTTTAAAAGCGGAGAAGTTGATGAAGAGAAAATGTCTACAAACATTGCTGCCCGTATAATCACAAACCATTCCTGGACGATTTCCCTTATTGTTGACGACAGTTTCCGTTATTGTTACAACATTTCTCGAGTACTTTTTCAAAAGGACGTAAGTAACAAAATGTAAACAAACGCGTTGTTCGTGGTATGTTATTGACAAATCATGTTTATATGCCCAACATTTGATGAACTTTGTGATGGATTATTTCTGAATGTTTTTACTAACATTTTACAAAACGGTGTAACATCACTTTTGCACTTTTTGGGAATAATGTACATACGCCACTTGTGTTGAAAAGTAACTTGCGAATCATTGTTATATCATTTGAATGTCTCTTAACGACGCGTAAGTAAAAGGCTTTGTACCTCAAGGGTAAAAATTTAGATTTTGTTTAGTAAAAATGGATATTTTAAGCAGAGATATTTTTACACCGTTTTGTTAAAGAAAAAACTAATACGTCATTTTGATAATTTCGACGTATCTTTGTAAAATATGACAACTTGACGTAACATTTCGACGTATCAACATTGTCATTCGCAGAATGACGTATCATTTTGACGCAAGTAGCATGCCATCTACCATACTGACTTATGAAAATGACGTATAATCTTTTTCTATTGCAGACCGTTGTAAGAAACATTTTTCTAAATGAAACTTGAATTTTCACTCCTGGTGTAATTTTTAAGCACAGTGATGTAATATCTTTGACCAATGCGTCATTAAGTGGAGTTTAATTGGGATAAACATGTCTGGTTTTCAAATAGGAATAAAAATAAACTCAAAAAAGTTCAATGCTGATTTTCTCATTTTCGTCCAAATGTTACTTACGTCCATTTGAAAAAGTACTCGAGATTTATTCTTATAGTTGACAAATATAGACCAACAATCTCTTATATAGTTTAACCAATATGTCAGTTGGTAAAAGGCCAAATCGGCACAGATTTTTCATTAGGGCCTAACTGACAAACGTAAACAATGGCTTCTTCGGTCGATTTCTCATGGCTCAAAGGCTACCCATGTAAGCCTCTAATGCTATCGGATAGAAGATCTCTTCCTCTTTGAAATAACCGTGGTAGATTGATTAGGCAAGTCTTCAATGGCGAGAAATTTGAGTAAAAAGCCATTGTTTACGTTTGTCAGTTAGGCCCTAATGAAAAATCTGTGTCGAAATAACAATATGCTGAAGGGGGAGTGTAAATCTGAACAATACAGATAAATCTGTATATATGGCAGCTCTGCAATAAGACCAAGCATGTCGGTTGACGGCATTCATGCTCAAAACACACTCTCTTTCATCCGTAATTACTGTCTCTTTTTTTCTCACGGAAAAGTTACTCAATTTTCGTTAAAAGTGGGATCAACTCAATTTGTGAGTAGATCCACTTTTTAGAAAAATTGAGTAACATTTCCGTGTGAGAAAAAGAAACAGGGATACAATTTTACTCAGTCGCTGGTTACAATGAAGCGGGAGTGTTGGAGGAAACGAATAGAAACATGATAGGGCTGTGATGCAAACCAGGCTGCAGGTACACAGTTAAAAAAATATTCCATTTGCCAATGTAGTTGCATACTCTACACTCTCGCAGCACTTTACTCAATTATTGAGTACAATGCTCGAGTAATTCATGGGCCTAAAAGCCATTTGTAATCAATGACTTTAAACGTTGATCTCTCACGAACTACGTGAATCCTACTATATACAGCTACTACATATGCTAGAACTAACATTCTTCTACCAGATGCTGCTTTTATTTCACGAGAGTGATTCAGGATTCAAGAAATATCGACATTTAATGTCATTGTTTACAAATGGCTTTTAGGTCTTTAACATGAATTACTCGAGAATTGTATGCTATCTCTTTTTCTCTCACGGAAATGTTACTCAATTTTCGTAAAAAGTGGATCTACTCAATTTTTGACTAGATCCACTTTTTACGAAAATTGAGTGGAAAAGTTACTTAGTGTGAAAAAAAGGGATAGTAATACGAAAGAAAGAGAGGGTGTTTTGAGCGTATAGATATAAGTGGACGGTATAAAACTTATTATGGTTTCAGTTGAAAACCGAATTTATCGACTAGCAAAAATCAATTTTACTTTCGTTCTGTACGTTATACCTTATGTCGGAAGTAGTGCGCTGTACGGCGCATCTGATGTGCCATACAGCGCACTACTTCCGACATTAGGTATAACGTACAGAACGGGAGTAAAATCGATTGTCGCTCGTCGATAAATTCGATTTTCAACTGAAACCATAATACATTACAAAAGAGAAGAAGTACACTCTCGTTTAATTTTACTCAATTTTTGAGTACAATTGTATGCTATCTCGTTTTCTCTTACGGAAATTTTACCCAATTTTCGTTAAAAATTGGTTCAGCTCAATTTTTGAGTAGATCTACTTTTAACGAAAATTTAGAGACATTTCTGTAAGAGAAAAAGAAATAATATGCAATTGTGCTAAAAAATTGAATAAAATGAAACGGGAGTGTAAGGACCGAATAACAACACATAAGACGTACAATACAACTAAATGTTACAAAGTTATCAAAAACAATTATGTGAACAGGATGGATTGTAAATTTTGCAATATATGTACAACTCAATTTATAACTTCTAGGATTTTTTTTCAATAGGGCGAAACTAACAATGAGAGGCTCTCTCCTTTCTCGCTCTCTTTCATTTTATTACAGAGCCGTTATAAATCTTTTGAGGGATTCTTTAGTACAGATGTAACGCAACAGTGCTAGCTACCATACTCTTCAAATAGTTGAATGAAAAACGTAACGCTGAATGGAATATGAATGAAAGAGAAAGTAATCAAAGAGAGTCTCTCAATTGCAGATTCACCCTAATGAAAAAAAAAAACCCTAGACTTGATAGCATGGAATGCCCGGATAAAAATAACCACCCGAATTACAAAAAACAATTTGTATTATTGCACTAACAAAGTCATACGCTTGTTTATTTTAAAAGAATGTTACGTCATAAATTATCATTTTGCGATCGTATGCATCATAAATCAATTTTAGATGCACAATTTACAGCAAAAAGATAACAAACCACCGCGATCTGCATGGCGATCTTCTTATTTTAGCTTTGCTGCACTACATAATCAGTGATCCAATATTTATTGAGTTTTGTGGCTTTGACGATCTTATAAATTCAAATATAGTTTTTATTAATATCGGTTTGTTGTATGATGGAAGAAAAAATCCAAAACTACAAAATAGGGGCATTATTTTTATTTTGCTAAAAATGTCTTTATTGAGTAGTTATGGATTTTTCTTCCATCAAACAACAAACCCCATTTAATTGTAATTTCATGTGAATTTTCTAGAAGCATTTTAAAATGTTAGTCCTATATACATTAACATGGGAGCTGTCAGATTTATCACTACTCGATGTCTTCTTCTTTTTTCAACCTGGGTTCGTCCATTGGACTCTGAGCCGTTTTCACAATAAAATTAAAATTTATAAACACTTTCACGAGACTTGCCAAATGTTTGGCGTGTAGATTTTGTTGAAATGAATCATATTTCTAGGCAAAATAGTCAATAGGTCGAAAGTAACATTTGTAAACAATGACCTCTTGCGTATTTTTCTGGGATCTGCTTGCTTCCACAACCAAAATAGCACCAGAAACAGATAGAGGGAGTTATTACCTTCCCCTCGGTAGTAGATATAGATGTAAGCAACCTGGCATTTCCAGGAAATTTACGTTTTAAGTCATTGTTTACAATTGTTCCTTTCGACCTTTTGACGATTTTGTCTAGATTTAATATCACTCATGTAGACTTACACCCCGTTCAGACTACAGCCGATATTACGTGATATAGGCTATCTTGATATCAGCATATATACATCTAGTTTTCACTGGAAATAATGTGCACGGCATTTGATATCAAGATACTCTACATCACTTAATATAGGTTGTAATGTGAACGGGGTTTTATGTAGACTAGTGTGCAATGATTATAGTGTGTACATTGGTTGGGAACTCAACTCACCCCTGCTTACAGAGCTGCCAACATAACGGGAATCGGACCCAAGTCGAGTTTTCACTTTTAGTCTGGTTGACGTTTCGTTCGGAAGTGTTTCGCATTTTGCGGATAATTTCATTTATGAATTTCAACGAGTGACTGCGCGTATTGTGAAAACTGGAAAATTCATTATTGTGAAATTCCTAGCGTGGCACGCCTAGGAAACAATTCTGCAGCAAACAAAATCTATCGTCAAGCCGCATTTGTGATGAAGATTCATGCCGAAAATGCATTAAAAATGGAAAATTTATTGCTCATTGTCAGTGGAAAAACTGAATTGCTGGAGGAAAATTTTGCTTTAGAAGGAGGCTGGGCCAACACGTCCTGACGGAATAAAGCCATCTAGCTAGGGAATCTTCAGATTACACAACATAACGCAAGTGAGCGATAAATCACGGTAAACGAACCCTCCGACAGGGATTCTATTTTGGTTGGTTGAGGAATTTCGAAGGAGCATGCCGAAGGCAGTTTATATCGAATTCCAATAATTTGTAGCTGTAGAGCAGAAGCAGCCATTACTCAAGAGGTTAAAAAAGGCAGAGCGAA
The DNA here is from genome assembly GCA_034211315.2 of Aedes japonicus. Lineage (NCBI taxonomy): Eukaryota > Metazoa > Arthropoda > Insecta > Diptera > Culicidae > Aedes > Aedes japonicus. The sequence continues at coordinate 7,479 of JASCZW010020279.1, read as the reverse complement.
TTCAAGGTGTTGCAACGTAATATTTTATATCTGTGTTTTGGTTTTTAACATATTAGTGTTCGAGAAGAAAAGAATTGTGTTCTTGGTTTTAAAATTGGTGAGAATATCAAGGCTAACGCAATGGAATATTCTAGTAACGACGTGAAGCAGCTGTTTAGGTGAGTGAAATGTTTACCTATAGCCTCTTGTCTGAAACCTGTTACTACGCAGATACAGATTCTTTTTTTTTTTAAATAAAAAAACGGCATGGTCAAGGTCGTACGTTTTAGATCCGACAAGAAATCAATTAAGACAACTGAATAGTAGTAGGGAATTATTGATTAACTTTGTTAACTCATTGATGACATCATTAGCCAATTCTTATTCTGACGTCACCGTACGATATTCTCCCTTGTTCGATAATAATCAACCAACCTTGCGATTCATCGCTTTTCTTTCTACTCGGTTCTGCTCAAATAGGAAACAATCGTAAAATTATGAAATGACTGACTACAAGAAATAATTTTGGTCTACGTGCCATTTGTTGATCTATATTGTTTCGTCCTTTGATGAAGAGTGCGCAAGTGTAATGCTGTTTACTGATAAGATACTATAAACAGAACAGTTTCTAGTGAAGGTTTGGTTGGGCTATCCCCGTCTGCTAAGTGTTATATCATATTTAATTTAATGATGAATTGCTATTTCAAGTGTATTTAATAAATCGCTTACTTATGAGGTGTGTTGGTATAGGAAATACCTTTTCTAGGAAAACAATGTTCAAACCATAAATTCAATATATTATTCCATCAAATCCCTTCATTGAATACAGACATCAAGAGAACTTGATTATTATCATTTATCAAATAGTAAACCATTCCGTTAAGCCATGTTTCCTTCAAACAAATCACATGCACTCGAAAATGATACTGTTTTCGTTGTCTATAATAATAGAGCTATTTTTTCACACGCAATCCACATGGAACGATAGCAGAATAAACAAAGGCTTTCGACAATAGTTACAATCACTTGTGAAGTTTAATGCCTAATAATTCTGTCGATTGGATTAGATAGAAGATCACGGACCAAATAAAACAAAATTTAAAATATCGGCAGCTGTGTGCACGACACTGTTAAAATATTCATGAAATGGTAGACTCTGTTTAGCTTGTCTAGAAAATCACCTTAATGAATTATTATTCAATGGTTACAACAATTAAATCACGGTCAAAATGACTACTGCATATAATGGGTACAATAACCATGAAAATGGTCGAATTCATCACGTTCGTGGTATTCTTGACTATGGTCATGGTTACAAGGACTATTCCGGCATTAAAGTAAACGTTGAATCAACTATTTTTTATGTTCATTTTGACCATAATCATATTCGATTCAAAATCACTATACTGCCATAGTCATCCTAAGTTAGGATTCGTAACCCCCAATAATGATAAAGCTGACTATAAAACTTTTCTCAGTATATGTTATATTATTCAAACAGATAGCTTATTCAATAGCAGATAGAATATTCAAACAGATAGCCTACTTAAAGTACGCGTACTGCGGATCATTTCTTTCACGTACACTTTTATTTTGTATAATATGTACGTGATAATTCTCGAACATCAAAGACCCTCTTCTTGGCAAGTTTTTTCACGTTGACGTTTTTGGATCGGATTAATCTCATGTTTCATCAAATTCTCTCACTCGTGTCTCTTCAATTGTCGAATCAAATTCTCTCTCTCTCTCTCTCTCTCTCTCTCTCTCTCTCTCTCTCTCTCTCTCTCTCTCTCTCTCTCTCTCTCCCTAAAATACTAACAGTTTGTCAACTGTTTGTCGTTGAATTTGATTAGAGTCATTGATTGACAGTCAACAAATCAAAACATCCATTTGATTTTAGTGATGTTTTTGATTTGTCGACTTGCCAATGCCAAATATTTACTCAAATTTGAGGACTCACTAATGACGAGTGAGTCAAAACGACCAAAATGATTGAACGGCTGCGTGAAGGTACTGAAGGCCCAATTTTGCGCAGCGTCTACCTTATTGTGCGCATTTTTCCAAAATTTTGCAGTTAATTGCAGGCTTGTCAAACTTTATATTTTATCTCATACACAAGAGGACAACATCAACTTACATGTACTACTAAATTCAAAGAATATTCTCTTCGTTTCTAATGAAAATTCGCACTTCTTCTTTATTCCTCCCATCAAACGCTGCACACCTCCGGCGTCAACTTCCTTGGCACATTTGTTCCACATTTTGGTCATCTGAGTCGCGTCCCGAGCCGTTTTACCACTTTTCTTAAGTTTCCGCTTCATTATTGCCCGAAATCTCTCGATAGGCTGGAATTGCGGGCAGTTGGGTGGATTTATGTTTTTATCGATGAAATCTACGTTATTATCGCGGTGCCACTGGATGACTTCCCGGCTGTAGTGGCAACTCGCCAAATCTGGCCAAAACTTCACGGGACCTTTATGGGCTTTAATGAAAGGTAGTACGCGGTATTGAGGCATTCTTCCTTGTACAGCTTCTTATTCGTCTTATTCGTCACAAACACTGGTCTTTGCTCCGCAGCTGCATATCCTTTGCCAAATCATCAGTTTTTTGGCAAATTTGTCCATAAAAGCAAACTTAAACTTCGCAGGAACATCTCCTCGTGCCGTCGCCATGTAGAATTTTTTGCCAGGAAGCTGTCCGAAGTCCATTTTGACGTAAGTTTCATCGTCGATGAGCAGGCATCCTTGGTACTTAATCAAAACCTGCTGGTACAATTTCCGAGCTCGAGTTTTGGTGACGAAACTTTGCCCAGGGTGACCACATACTCGGGAAAATCGGGAAATGCGGGAAAAATGCGGGAATCCAAAATCATCGGGAAATATGCGGGGAAAAGTCGGGAATTTCAAAAGCTATCGGGATTTTTTGTCATATGGAAGGAACCATACTCACACCTTTTTCGAATGATTTTAGTAGCGTTTTTGTCGGTTACTCGGCCCAATGATCTTATTAACGGAATGAAACAGTATTTTTCTGCAAATCCAGCAATGCCGAAGAAGTAGCTCATTGCTATATGGATGGTCTGGTTGTCAACTGGAAGGCGTTCAGAGAATTTATTAGGGAAATCAGGGACCTGCGAGCCAGCCCTTGGTTTGAAGTCCTCAACATCGTTAGCTGCGGCATGCACGTCGTACGCAATCCTTCGAGGAAGGGCTTAGACAAACAGATTTGCCTAAGGATCATTTTCTGCTGATTTTGTTCAGCCTGTTCAAAACGTACCGTTTAGGCCATTTTCAGCGGTGGTCTACTTTTCGATCCACTTTATACTTGATTTGCATCAGCAACCTTGAATAGAACCAGCTAAAATAGACCTGCTTTGCGTTCTTCTCACCGGTGTTGTATTTCTTGTTATCATACCCACCAACACCTATCATCCTGTCACTCATTCAACATCCAGAGATCATAAGTTTTGGTTTTTCAGAGACCACCAATTTTTCGCAAACTTTTTGCCATGGATTGGTTTGACCAAATAATGTTTACTGTCAGTAGTGCGTCGTTAGCAGACGACGAGAATACTTCTAGGTTTTTTTTTTCAAAAGGGCGAATCTAACAACGAGAGGCTCTCTCCTCTCTCGCTCTCTTTCATTTATTACAGCGCCATTACAAATCTTTTGAGGGATTCTTTAGTACAGATAGAAACACAACAGTGATGGCTACCATACTCTACAAATAGTTGAATGAAAAACGTAACGCTGAATGAAATATGAATGAAAGGAAAGAAATCAAAGAGAGTCTCTCAATTGCAGATTCGCCCTAATGAAAAAAAACCTAGACTTGCTCTTTCGTTTGGCGGAAGGAGAGTGTGTAAATGCATACATCTCATTTAAACGATATTAAATAATGCTGATTTGTAATTTGGCAGCGGAAAACCATGCGTCGAAGCCGTGACGGTCACGTCCTGAAAAACGCCCCAATGTCTACCGTGATTTCAGTTTCGGTCATCAGAAGCTGTTCCAGGACTACTTTAGCGACACGCCAACCTGTAACAAGAAGCACTTTCTGCTTCGTTTCAACATGCCAAGGGAGCCAACTAATGACTTTTTCCAGCTGTTGCGATGCAGCTGGAAATGTTGACCTGAGTCCGTACCGCAGTCTAACAGATGTTGGCGCAGTGTTTCTCGGCTAGGTGACCTTGAAGACTTTTTGTAAATCTATCCCGAAGTTTTACGGCCCGCAGTATTTGCGTATCCCAACACCGGTAGAGGTGATGAAACGGTTGAACGAACATGCTTCCCAAAAATTAGCAAAAAAAAAGTATAAATTCAGTGACCCAGAAACTCAGTGAACTTATCAGAAGCTTGGTATACTTCTTAGAAATTCAGAAAACCAAAAATCAGGGAATTCAAAAAACCAGAAATCAGCAACTTCCTAGAATTTAAGGATTCTTTCTTGGAAGTTCAGACAACTTCCCTTAAATTCAGATTGTTTTCTAGAATTTCAAGAAATTTTCCATAAATTCAGGGAGATTAACACGAGTTCAGGGAACTTCCCAGGTAAAGGGTTCTTCACAGAAGTTAAGGCAGCTATCCAAATTCAGGAAGGTTCTTAGAAGTTTAAAAAAGATTTGTTTGGTATTTCTCAAAAGTTTATGGAACTACTCAAGATGTTCAGGGAACTTCCCAGAATTTCAGGGAACTTTCCAAACAGTCAGGGAACTTTCCAGAAAAGTAGAGAATTCCCATAAATTCAGAGAACTGTCCAGAAATTCATGAAACTTGCCAGAAGAATACAGAACATCTTAGAAGTTCAGGGAAATTGTAGGAGTTCGAGGAAACAAGGTGCTAGAAGGGCACTACAAATGCTATTTGAGAAGATTTGTGGACGAGATCAGACAGCAGGAAGAAAGAAAGCTGAATAAAAGTCATCCGAATTTCGTCGGTGTTCCGATCAAAAGTATTCGCTGTTGAGGTTGATGCGGTACACGATAAAATGCTGGGACCAAAGCTGAAGTCGAGTCGTTTCCCAGATTGAATCTCCTATGACTTCGTTTCTTTTTGACGATTTGACGGGAGAAAAGCTGCTATGGAGAAAATGGTTAAGCTCAAGCGTTTGACAGTCAAAGCTGAATCGTTGATTGAAATAGAATCTTCTATTTACCCTTAATGTGGAAATTGGTGTTGCCTCTACCCCGGCATTTAAGAAAGTGACAGAACTTGCTTAAATTTCCGACACAGACGTTTTGGCATTCCGCAACGACTTATGATCTTTCTCTGGATCTCCATTAGCATTCCCTTAAACGCGTTACGTCATCTGCATTAATCTTGTTGTTATAACTCACTTCACGGACATAGATAAAAAGTGGCTGGTTCTGCGTCTGGAAACGTTCGTAGTTAGAGAATATCTGAGCGCTTCAGTTGCTCACAAAGTAAAAGAAGACTTTGGGCAGCTGTGCTCAATACCGTCTGATGTTGCTTGCCGAATTCCAGAGAAAAGAACATCGTTTCGACAAATCTTTGCTAGAAATGATTGGTCATTCCATGGAGAAGCTGCCAAATTTGACAAAATTTGTTAAAAAGGTGCTCATCCTGTCGCCCAAAAATGCGGATTTCAATAAATAGAAAGTGTCTGGTGGTGAATCAAACTGTAAATAGTTTGGGAGCTCAGAGATTTGTCTACGAACTGTCAATAACGTAGAGAACACGAAGTCCTTGATGCAATATGCACGCAACGCACGTTGTACTCGAAATCCTCGACCGCTTTACTGTTTTTCCTCGATGTTTATGCTTTTAGAAACTTTAAAGATCAATGACTTACATAAAACTAAGTGTTCTCGATAGCAATATGAGAGACCAAAGCGATGTATGTAATAAGCAAGAAGCCCGCGGCTACTATTTGAAAAAAACTTCATAAACTTCAAAAATATCTATAAATCCAATATATTGTACCTCATCTTCCCAGTCGGGAAAATAATGCAAAAATGCTGGAAAAATTCGGGAAAAATGCGGGAATTTTTAAATTAAGATTGTTTCGCCACCCTGTTTGCCTCAACGTTCTGTTTGGTTGCTTGCTGGCTCGATAAGAACAATATCCTGCTCGTAAACGAATTCTTCGAACGGTACTGCGAGCGGCAGCGTAGCCACCACAGTCCATCTGGTTGTGGTATGGGAGACAGATTTTTGCAAGATCGGCTAACCGGGTTGGGATAACCTATCTCACTACAATAACTTACACACTTAGAAAATTTTACAGTATTCGGTAATTTTTTACCTAACTTTCTACAGCTAAACGTTCGGTAATCCGATTTACCGGGTTTCGGTGAAATTTTACAGTATTCTGGAACTTGTCAAATTTTACCGAAATCCGTTAAATTGGATACCGAACTGTTAAGCTGTTGAAAGTTCGGTAAAAAATTACCGAATACTGTAAAATTTTCTAAGTGTGTAAGCCTAGTTTACAAGTTGTCTGATAATCAGATCGGGATTTGATGGTTCACAAATGAACAACATCAATTTCAGTGGGTAAGTGGGCAACTATATTCCAAGCGTAAATTCCACTATATGCATTATGTCGGACAGTCAAGCAGCTCTAAAATCTTTAAAGTCAGCAACATGCAATTCCAACCATGTTTGGGAATGTGTTCAATCACTCTTGTAGAAATCAAGTCAATTTGTACTGGGCTGGAATTGGCTGGAATTGATGGAAACAAGAGAGCTGATGAACTAGTAAGACTCGGATCGTCTCATCAGTTCGTAGGACCTGAACCCTTTTGTGGTTTATCTGTTTCTTCACTTAGAATGGAGATGAATGCCTAGGAATGCTTGAAAGTGGAGGCAAACTGGAACAACACTTTCATAGCTAGGCAATCAAAGCGGTCCATCACTCCAAACATTTCAATGACTCAAGCCAAATGTAATAAGTACATAAGATGTTTGTATCCTCTTATAAACAGAAAATCCAAACTTTGTTTAAAGAACAAACTTCTAATATTCAAACAAATTTTTAGACCGGCCATGCTTTATGCTGTGCCAATATGGTCTAGTTGTTGCGCAACTAGGAAAAAACACTTCAAATGATTCAGAACAAAGTTCTGAAAATGATTTTGAAGCTGCCACCTTGGTTCAGTACTATTGAATTACATAGAATTTCAAACGTTGAGACTCTAGAAAAAATGTCCAACAAAATAATTCATAATTTTAGACAAAAATCATTGCAATCTACAATTGCAATGATCAATTCTCTCTATAGATAAGAACTAGTTTTAAGAAATCAACTGTAATTCTGACACGCAGGCAAAATAAACCCTGTTAAAAATGCTGAATAGACAAAGTAAAAATAATATTAACACAATTAGATATTAATGATAGCATATAAGGTTGAAATGTTAATTACTTAGCAGGATCACCTAGGATAATATATGAATGTAAAATAATGTAAAATTTGGAATAAATAAAGAGTTAAAAAAATAATTCAATAACTCGCAAACTACTTGATCTTATCAAAAAG
>JASCZW010020278.1:0-12502 GCA_034211315.2 Aedes japonicus | reverse complement strand
CACTAAGTTGAGAGCAAGCAATAAGCTTATTTTGACAACAATATGCGCCAAGATGTGGTGCCGTTTGTAGGGTGAAACTACGACCAAAAAGCTTCTTGTGGAACTTGAATATGATCGCAAGTCACTCCTGTTCTGGCTGACTGTTGGTTTGCTCAGCGAAAGTTAGTGTTCTGGAAGCGTTGTGCACGATCTTGATCGATCCGTCTGGGACTTGTGGTTGATGATAGCGCCAACTCCAATCGAAGACGTAGCCACTGCTACCGCAATCTCGCGTTGTGGGTTGTAGTACGTCAAAAACAAATCGGAGTAGAGGATTCAGAAGACTCATTGTCGGCTTTGATAAGCTCATCTAGCATACGCATACTCGGAACGAACTTCCCGTAGTAATTGATCGCTCCCAGAAACGATCGAACTCCATAGACGTCTGTCGGTACTGGCATGTTGAAGATGGCTTCGTCTTTTACTGGATCCGGACACAGACCTAGCCCGTCGATGAGGTGTCCCAGGTATTTGATTTAATGCTGACCGAATGAGCACTTTTCCGCTTAGATGATGAATCTGAACTCATGAATTCGACGAAGAACGGCTTGAAGGTTGCACCAAAGGTCGACTTCGCCGACAAGAACATCGTCCCCATCAGATATCCCAAAGTGCAGCTGAGTCCACGAGCTACTCAAGCGCTCCGGGCGCCGACTTGGCTCATGATGGAAGCCGATTGTCGCGATAGGAACCTCGATACATGTTGATTGTGAGCTACTCTCTACAACTTTCGTCCACCTCCACCTGCAAGAACGCAGTTCGCCCGCTTGGCGAAGATATCCTGCGGTAGAATAAATGGGTACTGATGCGGCTGTAAAGCGTCGTTGAGGCCTGATTCACTGCCGAACACTGTGAGTAATACTGCTTGGAGGGAGGTGATCAATGTTGGTTTTTGTTTAGCGTAGACCCACTGCGTCCACTGAGGTAAACTTTTGTGATATACCCCTGCTTACTATTACTATTCGCATCTTAAAGCTTGATCACCATTTGTCAAGTAAACAGCTTAAGACGCGTCTCCCATTCAGGCAAAATCGAGTTTATAAAACCCTAACCTTTCTAGGATTCGCAGTATAAATTTCTTCAGGTTGCATATAGCCACTGTACAGAAATTTAAGTTTGCTCTTGTACAAAGCATCACAACTGCAGAGCAGATGTTCCAAGGTTTCACGTTCCATGTTACAGAAACGACAGATATCATTCTGAACCTGGCCAATGTTTTTCAAATGATATCGATTCGAGTAATGTCCGAATACGAGGCCAAAGAACTCTCCATTGAGCTTTTTACTGATTGTAACATTTGGAATTATAAACCTTTTTGATTGAACACACTTTGTAACAGTGTCCCGGAGCCCAGAATAAATTTACGGTTCTCTTGGCACACCTTTCGCAATGAAAGAATGCATTCCCAGACAAGTTTGGCTGTACATTTATAATTACTCAATACTTTGAGTGCGCTTGGCTGTCTGTAAAAATACAAATATTAGCATGTCTATATTTCCTCTTCATACAAACGTTAACACATTTTATTATAGCGAAAATCTCCGCCTGGAAGATTGTTGGATAGTTTCCCATCACCACTGAGATTTCTAACCCAGAGCCGAAGATTTCTGCTCCCGTTTTCGTTCCAATTTTAGAGACATCTGTGAAAATGTTATGAAACCATAACGAACAGTTCTCCGACTTCCCAATCTATACGTGACATCTCACATATGTTGTAAGGGATATCATGGATTTCCACAGGATTCATCCAATCTCCCCACTCATATTCATCAATGGCCCATTTTGAAAGCTTTGTAAAGTGCTCAGGTGACCGACTAAATCACCAGACTTGAAAGTTTTCAACCAGTGTAATCTAAACATGCTGCACGCATTCGTGCAAAGGCAGCAGATTTAGAATTGCATTATCAATATTGAATAGCTGCTGAGGTATTTGCAGAGCTGGTAAAGAGTTACCGACCTGAGGTAGAACGTGTCGATTAGGTGCAGTCCAAGCAGATTAAGCTGCTGTTTAACCACGAAGAATCGACCTTCACTTTTCTCTCCCTTAACTCCCGTAACTTCGCATGGACACTGGAACTCTAGATTCAAGGGTTTGCCCGATGTCATAGCGGTTTGAACTACTACAAGGCTTGCTTCTTATTGTCAAATATGCCTACATGTCTGAAATGACGCTGATACCCGACGCAGTGTCGAGTTGGAGACTGATTTGCCTGCCATAGATGATGAGTACCGCTAACCAGGAGATTTAACCTTTTTGGCGCTGGAGCAATACACGGTTTTGTGGCGCACCTGACCACAGACCTTGCAACAATTCTTGCGGAAAATACAGTCCTTGGAATAGTGCATGGCGCCGCAGTTCCAGCAAGGCGGTGATGAACCGGCACTTCTCTGATTCGAGGACCTTGACTCTGGCGATCCTGGTCTTGAGCGGAAATGCTCCCCACAAAACTGCTTCCACTTTACTGCTTTACTGTTGCTGACGAAGACGCTGCCTCTATAATCGCCGTGTCGCGCTTGAGGTTCAAAAGCTGTTGACATTCGAAATCTGCTGCAAAGTTATGTCATTATACTCCCTGAATCTACTTAGAAAACGTGTCCTACATTCCCACATCGCTTTCCGCAGACAAACACGATGCATTTGAACTGGTCCTGCGAAAGCTTCCCTAGTTCGATCTCGACGCATAGCTTGTTCACCCGGCAGGCGAACGTGCTGTAGTCTTCGTTGACTTGCAAGCACCGGTCTACCACCGACACCTAGCCCGAAGGAGTTAAATGAACATATTTTAGTCCTTATTATATTGTATGTCTTGTGAAAAGTGACAATACTCGGATTGAGCGACCGGGGAGGATCATTTTCGTTTTCTATTTGATGTTCTATAGCTTAAATTGGTTAGGACTAGGGTTCTGATGGCATGATCAGTATCGGAGTCATTGTTTGTTTTCTTTGCAGCGGAAAAGCGGAAAATTTCAATCGAACTTGATTCAATGCCGACAAGACAAACAAGACAACTGTAAACAACACTGAATACCTACTTCATCATTTCTCAATAGTGATAAAGTAACTCGACCTGCACTAACCAAAGGATATGGATATACTCCAATAGATCAAATAACTGGTCGCAGTGGTTTATGTACCGAACAGAGAAAAAAAAAGCACCGGTACCGTCTGCTGATCTGCCAAAGACGGCATCTTGAGCGAATAAATCCTGGTAGCGCGTGTACCAACCAGCAAACGTGGCGTTCTGATCCGGGTCGCACCGAAATTCACGAAAGTTACTTGCCAACGAATCGAGAATTTGCTCCGTGTTTATCAGCACATGCCCATTTATCGACGAGATCCCCGTCAGGAACATCTGCTCCTGTTGCTGCTGCTGCATCTGCATCTTGCTGTTTCCTCACATCATTGGGGAAAGATTTATATACACGCACTAGGAACGTGTCATAAGAAGTGGTACGGAAGATTTCACTTCAATTAACTTTCACTTAATTTCATTTCACTTCAATTAAGTTGAGTTAAAAAATATTACGCAAAAACTTCGTAGCTAAAACAAAATACGTCATTTATAAAGCAGAGCCTGCTTCGATCCACGCATCTAAAACTCAAGCTTTCCGCCGAACTTTGCCAAATAGGGTCAGGGGATGTAATGTTAGCCTAGCTCCTTCATTCGTCCTATGTACCAAATGTGTCATTATTTTGGGGATTATCATCAAAATCATGTTTCTTTTAGGATGACCGATGTAATCTAAACCAATTGAAATAATATTAATCAACTTATAGTTGTTCACTTCCGCGTAATTTTCGATTTCTTGAACTTTTGGGGTATCATGATTTCAGTGGTTAAGCTGAACAGATGATCTACACGATCTTTAAGTGATCTAAATTTGGCTTAATTGAATCGATAAAGCAAGTAATGCATTCTGGATGTGCAGAAAATAGTTACACGCTACAAACCAACTGTTCACATAAGTAAAATAACAATGATTTTGCAAGAAAATCGTAGACCCAATGTTAGGGACATATTTTTTTGTATGTTCCCAACTATGGCCTGTTGTATCAATAACGTAGTAAAGAGATTGTTATTGGAAGAATTTCAAGTGGAAATGCATGAATTTGCGGTTGTTTATATTCAAGTGGCTCATCCAAATACAAACTAAAGAAACTAAATCATTGTTTAGTGAATTATAATGTTTTAGCAATGCCTTAATTCATCAAATTAGAAAAAAAACGAACAAAGACTGCATTTTGTAGTAAATCCATCGAATGGGACGAAGTTGCATCCATGTATAGACTCAATTTGGTGCCTATAGACTGACATTAAATCCATATCCCTCGAATGTTTCTGACTTTATAAAAAGAGTTGTGTAACTTTTCGTGACACATACTACCAAATGTCTTATCAAACTTATCTTAACAAGTGTCTCACTAGTTGAATCTCGCTTACAACTTAAAAACTTTATGAGTTATATTAGAAAATGTAGTCGATCATTGCATAATAGGCTGAGTCAAGGGACACATACCCTACTTATCTTCTAAATTGTAGCAAATAAAAAAAAAACAATTCTTATTTCAATGTCTACTGAATAATTTTTCATTGGTGAATTCATTCCTAACTCTAGTTTCTTTTCAATTCCAGCTCCGCGAAGCAATGAACGGTTCGATCTCTTTCGTGATCGTGCGGCACCCGTTCGAAAGACTGGTAAGCGCCTATAAGGACAAAATTCAATACGCCCTGCCAAACTCGCACCACCAAAAACTAGGCGTTCGAATCATTCAAAAGTACCGTAAAATTGCCAAGGGCCAGGTATCTGTCAATTTGACAATGATTGTACTTCCACTCACTCATTTTCCTACATTTGCAGCCTTGGAATACTCAGAAGTATCCCACATTCCCGGAGTTTGTCAATTACCTGCTGGATGAGGTTCGGCACCCGCACACCGAGATCGACATGCACTGGATACCGGTGACGTACTTCTGTACGCCCTGTTTCTTCCACTACAATGTGATAGCCAAATTCGAGACGCTGGAAGAGGATCAAAACTACCTGATTGCGGTGGGCCAGCTGGGACATATGATCAAACCCCAGTGGAGAAACGCCGGCAAGGGGGCTCACACGAATGATTTGGTACTGAAGCTGTTCAAAGAACAAGAAGACGAACAAGTTCGAGGACTCTACGATTACTACAAGTACGATTTCGAACTGTTCGGATACAGCACTGATGAGTACTTTAACGGACGGGGACGTTAGAGCTTTTACCTGTCAAATTACACTGATCATCAAGCCTAGTCAGACCAAGCTAGAAATTGCGCGTACGAAATGGGCAACGAATAGCAGAACCGTTTTATGGGTTTTAAGCATAAAGGCATTCAAATTAGTCATCTAATTAGGTGGGACTATTCCTAGAGACACGGGAACATATTTTTATATCGTGAATTGAAATCAATTTTAGACGTCCACTAGATTGTAGAATAAACAATTATTACAACAGTTTCACTTCCTAGGCCAACTATGTCCTACAAAACCGCGTCTATTGAAGAGGAACGCTTGATAGAAGACAAAAGGCTTTCCTAGATTTTCAGTGAAAGTCAAGTAAGCTATCTTTCACTACGCAAAGAATCTTTGATTCATCCAACGAATGCCGGCAGTGTGCGTGTAGATTTCATGCTTATAACAATCTATTTGTTTTTGGTTATGCGCAATCATATGCTCAAAATTTAGATGGATCTGATTATAACCTACTCGCCTAGATCTCAACAATTTCCTTAACCGAACTTGTCATCCTTTGCTTTAAGCTTGAACTATCCTGCTTTTGAAGTTATAAATTATCAATAACTAAAATTTCCTAGTTTGAACACGAAACACCAAATCGCTTGTGTAACATTAAGAGGATAAAAAGACAAGTACAGTACACAAACTTATAGTAATATTAAAAATAGTTTATTTCCTATTTATGTTGCAGTTAGTTGACAATACCGATCAACGAATTTTTGAAAGTATCAATTTAGAAACAATTCGTTACACTAGATCAATAAAGGGTATCGACCGTTACTTAAACTTTACGAAAAAGGCAGCCAACATTGATTAGAAACATATTAAAGAGTATAAAGAAAACATATTGTGATGAGCGGAATGATATCAATTAGAGATCAATAAATTTGAATTCCAAATCAAAAATGGCAATAATGAAAAGAAAAACATTTCAAATAAAATGAATCGACTAGTAAGTAGAACCAAGTTTGTTTTAATAAGAGATGACAGCCAAGTAGCTTACCTTTTATAAGTGCAGTTAAATACAGGAGCACCAATCACAAGCAGCTCGTTATGCACTTTGGTCCAAACGTCTCCATACTTCACCAAAGGTTGCTTTTCGTCCGGATTTTCGGTCCGCAACAAACTAGGAACCTGCTTCAGGCGTTTATTCAACTGTTCGAACAGTTCACTACTTACAGTTCGCATTGCATCTAGTTCCGCACGACGCTGATTGGTCCGATCTTTTAGGGTTTTCAAAACTTCATGAAAACAGGTAAAGTTGTTTACACTGTCAGCACTGGCTTCCAACCGGTAAGAAAGGAAATTTGTAACGATTGGATCAGATTGTTGTTCGACGTATATTTTCACTACAGGAAGCCCAGGACGTTCCTCACTTTCCGTTATCACAAGCTTTATAATACCCTCAAAAGTTTGATAGTGGACTAATTGTATGGACGGATTTGTTTTCCTTTCAATCACGATCAAACATCGTTCAATTTCCAATAAATAGAAAAACTTCTGATCGATTCCATCGTTGGCACGGAACACTGACAAAACCATCTTCTGTTTTTCATTCGCTTTATCAACCGGATCAGCGGGAGAAAGTGTTCCGAAAACGCTAGCCGCTGCTAACGGGAGGTTAGGATTTCCGACGATGAAGCTGGAAAATTCTACCGCAGAAAGAATGGAACGCTCTTTTACTTCCAGCAACTGACGGTCGGCGGTGATCACAGCAAGCACGGAGTCTTTTCGACTGATTGCAATTTTTTCCACATACAACAGCTGGCCAAGTAGGCGTTTTGGGATCTCTTCGTGGTATTCACTGGTACTCATTTTATGATTTTGAAACTTTATTTATTACGGTATCTTGTCGATTCACACTTTACACCAGCGCAGATTTAATTTCGTACTGATTTGTTACCGATCAAATTTTGAATACTGATGAATCAAAACAAAGCATAAACAAAACAAACTGCGCGCGTGGTTCGGGCTCTGACAGTGATGCCATATTTTCTTCCTTGTGGTGTTTGAATTTTTAACGTTTTTAAGTTAAATTACCCGTAAAACAAATTCTCATATATTTACAATTTTTACTATAGATTTACAATTAAATGTATTGTAACCATACGATAGAATCAATCGTATGTAAAATTGACTATATTGTTCATGACGATAAGATGACAATAAAAGTTATTGTTTCCACAATAGAATCTAATGTAAATTGCGACATCGACAATAGAATCAGGGGATGTTATGTTTCTTAACTATAGAAAAAATCGTTTTTCTCCGAACAAATTTGAGTCAATTACTATTGATTTTATTGTTTCACATTTGTTGAAAATTCTAGCATATAGGGTTAATAGTAGATCTATTGTGATGACAATATTCATTTTTCATTTACCTGATACATGAACAATAAGATTCATGGTCGGCAATAGATTTAAATGTTACTTTATATTATTTTATTGTAATTGTATGGTTATTTTTATCCGGGTAGACCGATGAATGAAATAAATGTACATCGGTATCAGGATAAAATAACCATATAATTACAATGCAATAATATAAAATAACATTAAAATCTATTTCTGATCATGAATCATATTGTTCAAGAATCAGATTAATGTAAAATGCATATTATCATGACAGCTTCGCTTGACTGACTGCACGCTTCACGTATCACTGGTTGCTACTCCGTGATTGATCAGAATAAGTGAAATTGCACAATGAATCAACTGAATGGAATAATCAATAACTGCACCGGCCACGTCCTTGCGATCAGGTGTTAATAGGGAAGGAATGTTAGTGTGACCTTTGCTGTTTATGAACCGTGCTTCTGTATCCCCACAAAGATCACAGGAAGGAGGATTTTCTATGTTAGTAGGGTAGAGCTCGATGGATCAGGATTCACCTGGATAAGTGATATGGTCATCTATATAATTCATAATAAGATTAAATTATATTTGATGTGGGTCCAAAATAGAGTGATATAGGGATACAATAGATAAAAATTACCTATTTTGCTTTGCGTTTTTAAGAGCACTTACCACCTCTCAATAGTTATCGTTCCAATGATCATCCAAAGTGCCATTTCTATCCGTGCAGCTACGTTGTTACACAAAACACGTTGCAGTAGACCCACATTCTGAGAAACTTTCTATACCAACCAACACCTATCTGGTCCTGCGGTCGGGATTGGTAGTGGGGTTTCCCAACTACCAGTTTCTGGCAAGTATGTTTCTGTTAGTATCAATTCTTTGCCTGATCTGCGATCCGCGCTGCCTCCAACCGTTTCGAACCCTCCAACACGAATTTCAACATTTCTATTGCTGCTGATCGAAGTGATCATACTAATTAAAATAGCCTTCACCGACCTTGTTCTACACCGGGACGCACACTTGCCTCATGCCCTAAGGAACTCCCCATCCCTCTCATCGCATTCGAGCCTCTCCCGCCAGCGATCAACAGCCGTCCCGGCCCTGCGTTTGAGTTGGGTGATGGGTGCTTTCGAACTTCTACTACAGGCAAGTACTCTGTGAATTCGAACAATTCGTTACCCGATTCGTTCGTCGTTTCCAGTTCATCTTCTAGCCAGCTTCGATCAACGTTTGCAAGCAGGATACCAATACGCACACTACATGCCAGCGACCAGCAGCCGTCCCGGTCATGCGGTTGAGTTGGGAGACGGGTTCTTCCTGATTCCAAGTAACGACAAGTATGGTCAACAATCGGAAACTTCCCGCTCTGATGGTATTTCCTTTCCCAGTGCTACAAACCTTTTCGGACCTTGTAATCTATTACCAGAATGTTGGCGGAATGAACGGCCTTATTGATGATTATCGGTTAGCGTTCATGGATCATTGCTACGACATTATAGTCTTAACAGAGACATGGCTGGAGTCTCGGACTGTTTCTAGTTATGTTTTTGGAGATGATTACGAAGTTTTCCGCTGTGATCGGAACTTAAACAACAGTAGGAAACTGACCGGCGGTGGTGTTCTCGTTGCAGTTAGTGTTAGGTTGAAAGCAAGTGCAGTTGAAGACGATTCCTGGATCACCGTAGAACAAGTTTGGGTAGCAATTCAGCTTGGAGGCCGTATTCTATTCCTTTGTGCGGTGTACATTCCTCCGGATCTAACTCGAGATTTAGACCTAATAGATGCGCACTACCAATCTGTTTCTGCTATTTCGAATACGGTTGCCCTCCATGATGAAATGATTATTTTGGGAGACTTCAACCTAGCGGGCATTGCATGGTCTCCAACTCACAGCGGCTTCCTCCGTCTCGACCATGAACGTTCCTCTTTCCACGCAGGGGCTATTTAGCTTCTGGACAGCTACAGTACCGCAACTCTATCCCAAGTTAATGACGTGGTGAATGAGAATAATCGCTCTCTAGATCTCTGCTTCGTGAGTGGCCGAGATATTGCTCCCGTTATCTCTACAGCTCCCATGCCACTAGTTAAGGATGTCCCTCACCTAATAGTTGCTGTCGAGGACGTTGTAGCTCGAGACTTCGTCGTCACTCCTGCTACTGTGTCATATGACTTCCGTAGAGCCGACTATCGCAGTATTGGTGATGTTTTATCTAGTTTGGATTGGCAGAGCATTCTTGACTCGACCGACGTTAACAGGGCTGCTCAAACTTTTTCCCACGTCTTGGCTTATGTCATTGACAGACACTTCCCAAAAAAGATTGTTCAGACTGACTCTCGGGTCCCTTGGATGACGAACGCACTTCGCTCGCTAAAACTGATTAAAAGGGCTTCTCTTAAAAGATTCACGAAACAGCGCACCAAGTCGCTTAAACGCCACTATAGCAGGCTCAACTACACATATTAACGGATCAGTCGTGACGTCGTTTCAACGTTATCTGAGAGGGGTTCAATGGCGTCTCAAATCTCATCCGAAATCTTTTTGGTGCTATGTTAATCAACAACGTAAGGAAGTAGGCTTACCTTCATCCGTGTTCTATAATGGCGAAACTGCTGGCACTCAACAGGAATATTGCGATCTGTTCTCGGTAAAATTTGCTAGTGTTTATGAAGACGAGAGACTAACCAGTCATTCTGTTCACGCTGTCGCCGGCAATGTTCCCTTGGCAAATCAAACACTCAGCCTAGTTGATGTGGATTCAGAATCAATCTCGAACGCGGCATTACACCTTAAAACATCGCTTAAGCCCGGACCCGATTGGGTTCCGTCGGTTTTTTTTTTTGAAACAGAACATGGCTTGTCTTCTGTATCCACTTCATCACATATTCCAGATGTCCCTCTCTAGCGGTACGTTTCCTTATTGCTGGAAAATGGCGGACATGTTTCCGGTATATTAAAAAGGAAGCAAGCGGGACGTGAACAGCTACCGAGGAATCACATCGTTAAGGCCCAGCTACAATGGGGAGCGCAACGACGCGCTGCGGCAGTTTTTGACAGTTAATCCATATATTTTATGTCAAAGCTGCCGCAACGCGCCGTTGCGCTCCCCATTGTAGCTGGGCCTTTAAGCGCTGTATCGAAGCTTTTGAACTGGTCGTTATGAACTCACTTTTACAAACGTTGTTAAGTGACAACCTAGCACGGATTTTCACCAGGGCGTTCTACAACTACAAACCTATTGTGCCTTACGTCGTACATCACTGATGGTATGATCGCTCGATGCCAAACGGACGTGATCTACACATATTTAACGGCAGCTTTCGACAAGTCGAATCATGATATCGCGATCGCTAAACTTGACAGACTAGGAGTTGGTGGTAATCTTTTAAGATGGTTTCGATCATATCTCACAGAGCGTCAATTGACAGTTGCCTTGGGTGACTTACGTTCACGGAGTTTCTGCGCCTCGTCCGGGATACCGCTGGGTAGCCATCTTGGACCGTTGATATTTCTTTTATACTTCAACGACGAACACTATGTTATCGGAGGGTCTGTCGTTTGCTGATGACCTGAAAATCTTTATGCGAATCTGTTCATCTGTTCAATTGCCATTTCCTTCAAGCGCAGGTTGATGCTTTTGCTAATTGGTGTACTCTAAATCGGTTGGTGGTCAACCCGGCCAAGTGCTCAGTGATAACCTTCTAACGTCAGAAACAACCAATTCTGTCCAACTACCATCTTCTCGGTACAACCATCGAACGAACGCAGTTAAAGCGTTCGCCCTAGGTGTTCAGCTGGATTCGAAACTGACGTACACGCAACATTTATCGTATGTTGTTGACAAAGCTTCAATGACACTCGGTTTTATATTCAAGGTTGCGAAGAACTTCGCGACATTCACTGCCTAAAATCGCTCTATTATTCCCTCGTTCGTTCGACACTGGAGTACTGTTCAGCGGTCTGGAGTCCATGCTATGATAATGGCGCCGAGCGAATCGAATCTATTCAACGCCGTTTTCTTCGGTTCGCACTTCGTAGACTTCCTTGGAGCGACCCTTTTCGTCTTCCTAGCTACGAAAGTCGGTATCAGTTGGTCGACATGGAGCCTCTGTGGGTCCGTAGAGATGTCTGCAGAGCTTTAACTGTTGCAGATGTGCTACAAGGACGAATCGACTGCGGAAGGATCCTTCAACAAATTAGCATCAACGTCCAACCAAGGCCAATGCGTCACAACTCCATGCTCAGGCTTCCTTTTCGCCGCACCAACTATGGGTTGGATAGCGCTATTCACGGGTTGCAGCGAACCTTCAATAGGGTGGCGTCCATTTTCTATTTCCATCTGACGCGGAACGCACTTCGTCGGAGGTTTTCTACCGTTTTTAGAACAATTGTCGCACGTAGTTAAGGTAGTGTATAGCTTTAATTATTTTATTTTTACTTATTTTTTTTTTGTTTTAACTCCAGTTAAGAGGTTATGTAATCGTTTCTTATTGTAATTTTTTTTATTTTTAACATCATTAGGACCTAAACTTGGTCTGTTGATGTCTACTTCAAATAAACAATAAACCTCATGGAATCGAGAGCTAGGTTCACTTGGAAGCCTAAGTAGTATTTACTAGAAATGTGCTGAATTCGCTTGGAATCATGGGAAGATTTAGCTTAGAACTCCCGAAGGTGTCACTCAGATTTCTAAGCAGGATTGACTTCACGATATTTGACATGTTCGTGGATAGTTAGAGACTTGGTTTAATAAATCAAACTTGATTCTTTATTGAAAGAACAGCTCAAAATGAACTTTGACGAGACAACTCCGTTACTTCGTCCCCAAGGAAGGGAG
>JASCZW010020277.1:0-12509 GCA_034211315.2 Aedes japonicus | reverse complement strand
GCCTCCCAAAGGCCACCGAAATTCGGCGACTTCGCCGGGATAAATTTGAAGAAGACGTTATTCTTGCAAATTCCTGATTGTTAAATAGTTTTCGTAATTCATCCAATTCGTTAGCTCGTAATTCATCCAAAGTTAGTTGCGTTATCGCACATGATTATTTCTGGCCGACCACGACGGGCAATAAATCGTTTCAATGCCGCGATGAAAGCCTGACTTGTGAGGTCTCCAACGATCTCCAGGTGGACAGCCTTCACTACTATGCTGTACGGGTATTTTATGTTGAAGGGACCACAGTAATCCACGCCCACCTTCAAGAAGGGGGGAGCTGGAGTTAATCGTTCGGTAGGTAAGTCCGCCATAATTTGCTCGTGACGCTTCGGTCGAGCACGGAAGCATTTCACGCAGCGATGAATGACCATGCGTGCCAGGTTTCGAGCAGCAATTGGCCAATATCTTGCTCGCATGCTGGCAATCAGTAGTTGTTGTCCGGCATGGAGATGTTTGAGGTGGTAGTCAACGGCAATGAGATTAGTCAACGGATGCTGATTGTCAAGAATAATTGGATGTTTTCGACTGGCCGAAATGTTGGCATTCGCGAGCCGGCCGCCAACCAAACGTGGCGTTAGTTGTTTGATCCTCGATGTAGACTTGACTGCACCATGTTTCTGCAACTCAATGAGATCAGCAGGAAACATTTCATGTTGAGCTAGAATTAACAACTGTCTCAGAGCTTCTTCTCGTTCTTGACACCATATGAAAGCTACTCTCCGATTTTCACGGTTCTTGCAATTGTGAACGAATCTTCTGATAAGAGCTATTATTCGGATCAAATCGTCCAACGACGACCGTAGACCAAAGATTGGGCAAAACAATAGGTTTTTCTTCAAGTAGAGCGGGATTCAGGTCCTGAGTGCAAGTTTTAGCAGTTGTCGGCCATAATGTCTTGTCAAGTTGAGGTCAGGGTGGGCCTTGTCACCACATCTTATAGTCCTTCAGTAGATCAGGCATCATCCCACGGGATAACATGTCAGCGGGATTTTCCAACCCAGCAATATGGTTCCAGATTCCTCCACTAGTGATGTGTTGAATCTCCGACACTCTGTTGGCCACGAACATATTCCAACGAGAGGGTGGAGAAGCGATCCAACATTTCACGATCATAGAGTCAGTCCAAAAGTATGGTCGAGCTGTTATCTTAATGCTGTGAACGACCTTCTCAAAAAGATGCGCACCGGTGAGTGCGGATGACAATTCTAATGGTGGTATGGAAGTTTGTTTCCGTTTTTGTTTCAGGTTTTCAATAGGTGCTACCCTAGATTTCGCTGTGAGCAGCGATGCTGTTACTGTACCATCGAACAACGTGCACCGAAGATAAATACAGGCACCGTATGCCTTCTTGGAAGCATCACAAAACATATGGAGTTCAACGGATATGGTGTCGCTTCCGAAGGCATTCCAACGAGGTACTTGCAATTGCCGCAAACCTTCTAAGCCTTCTCGAAATTCTCGCCAATCGTTTTGGAGTTCTTCGGAAAAGGTTTCGTTCCAGGAAGATTTTGTTCTCCAAAGATAAGCCTAAGAGATCGAGCCTAAGAGATCGAAGAGCTTCGCAAAATCAGACGATATGATCCTCTTGTTGATCTCAGTAGCTGTATTCCACTGAGGTACAGTGAATCTAAATACATCTGATCGAGGCTCCAACTTCAGCCCGAGTGTCTTAACGATAGAATTCGTTGGGCCGAGATTTAACGACGAGCGGTCATCCCTTAGATATGGTGGAATACTGTCCATAATCTCTCGGGAATTTGAGGTCCATTTTCGTAGCGTCATTCCAGCCGTGCCTAGCACGAGAATAAGATCCTTGGATAGTTGCAATCCTTCGTCGACGCTGTCAACGCTCTTCAGCATCCCAAGCAACACAACTTGTTTCAAAAAAGAAACATTTACTAAATTGCAACATAAATAATGTTCTATTCTTGTGTATTCACCACGTTAAGTTTAACTGAATTGCAACGAGAAAAGCGCAAGAGGTGGAGCTTATTTGCAACCTTCCATTGTTGCAACGATGTTGCAATAAAAGCACATGTTACATATTTTCTTTGAGTTCTTTGTTGCACCAAAGTAACAGATGCCATTAGCTTTGTTGCAAGTAACATCATCACCATGTTGCTAAAAAAAAATTTTCACGTTTCACGCATGTGTTTTTATTAGACTCATCTAAGGGTTTTCTCAATTGATTATCGCTTTAATTTTTTATTTTATGATTTGTTGCAAATGTGATGTAGGAAAATAATTTAATGGACTTAGCGATTATTTGCAACAAATTAACTTTTCAAGAGAAACGATGTTGATTAAATAAAACCCGTAAATGAAATCACTTCCTAATAGTGATTTTTCCAACGCTTTCAGATGCATTGTAAACTATACAATTTTTCCTCGAAAAAAAGAAAGCGCTCTACTAATTTCTAATTCTGGATTATTGTAATTGATGAAAAAAAAAATGGAGGCGTATGTAATTTAACAAAAACTACAAAATCGGATATCATTCCAGTCGTGTATCATTGGTGATCTTAATTTGGTTGAAATTTATAGGTTCTCGGTGGCTATTAATAAGAATAAGCTCATTATTTTGCATTGAATAATTTATCCATTGTATTGCAAATGGCGATTGCATAGAGAAATGGTACAGTACATGATCGAAGTTTGAGGATACTGACAAAATATTTTTTTCATTTTATATTTTATATCGTGCCCAATTGTAGTGTGTGTGTGTATGTGTGTATGTGTGTGTGTGTGTGTCTGTGTGTTCGCACCAATTTTAGAAAACAGGACACAACTGGAAGCTAGAGCCTTTCCTCATAACGTAAGGTTTCCCAATTTTGTCAGATTTTTTTCCGATTTTGTTTGCATAACATTTCTGTTCTTAGGCAAAAATTTTAAACTGTTTCATTTCAAATGACTCATGGATGTTTGTCACACCATTTTTAGAAGTCTGTAAACAAATGGCGTACAGTAATTTCATGATTTACGCGGTGGGCGGTGCCAGCCACCCCAAAATAGAGTAATAGAGACGATAGGAACAAATAATAATCCTCAAACGAAGTGCTACAGTGGATTGTTGGATTCAAAAAAGTTGTTTGTATTGATACGAAGCTGGATCAGGTCAGCCCTTGGATATAGAGATGGTGCGCGTCACAAAATTTGGAATAAAGCATAGGGACGATTCAACAAAGACGTCCACTGTTTAGGGGGGTGGGTAAGTGGGGTTGAGGTTTTGTGACACTACGTGTAATAGGTATTGAAAAATGTTGGGCAGAGGGGGGAAGGGTTGAAAACTTGGAAAATTGATGGACGTCATTAGATTTCCGGTGTTTTCAACAAAATGTTGTGTCTACTGTTACGATGCAAAGTTCCAGAACACATGAAACCTGCAAAGTATTAAGTTTCCGAGATAAAAGGGATTTAAACATAGTTTTATAAATTTATCTTAAGTTCTTTTAAGAACTTTCCTTATGAAAACTAATAAAAACAAAAAAAAAAATGATTTTAGGAAGGCGACATTCTACCAACGTTTTCTAAAACACACAAAGAATCGTAGACATTACTTATTCTTAGACTATTTTTATTTTAACTTTGATTAAAATATTGAGAATATTATATTATAATATTGAGAATATATATTTGTTTAGTTAACGTGCAATTCAGTTTCGGGTGCAATTCAGTTTTCAGGTCTTCGGAAACTTCAAAAGCAATTTACTTCATCAAATCTTTATAGATAGCCCAAATCTCGCACAATTTAATAAAGGGAGGGTTGTGCACAAGGAACGACCGCATGGTTGACGTGGGATAACGTTATGGTAGTTATTGCTTCAATTGTTCAATTTAATTTGATGGTATTCACGATTTTTCACAGGCACAATAAATTACAATCATCATTTGTTTCACTTCTATTATTTCTGTGACATGATAGGAACATAGTGGCAAAAAAAGTTTCTTTTCACTAAATAGATTATTAATTTAATAGAAATTAATTTAACAACGGTCTAGGCACGTCCACCACTGATTGCACCAATTTTCCTTCAACACCTTCAGTCATAGCCAACGATCTATTTGTTGACGTAATCGGTTCAATAGGGACGATGTGTTAGTAACAGCTTTCTCTAAAGAAACGATAACTTTCTCAACAAAAATTTTAATTGGCTCTCAATTAACTACTAGCACCTACTAGTATAGTGAACCGTTTAATGTTGAAACCTATTTTAATACGTTCAAGCACAATATCTAATGATTAAGTAATTCCCAACCATATTTTAAAATAATCAATGTGCTCTAAGATGGCTTTATTGATCATTTTTACGGATGCTCCCTTTTCCGTAATACCTACCCTAGAAATTCCTTGCCTTCAATAACCTCCACATGTCAAATTTAGCGGCATTTCTTTGATTAGTTCTCGAGTTATGCAAAAATATGTGTTTTATTTGTAAGGGAGACCACCACTACCAGTGAAACATTGCCTGCCTCTATAAACCTCCACATGCCAAATTTGGTTCCGTTTGCTTGATTATTTCTCGAAATATGAATAAATTGGTGTTTTATTTGTATAGGAGCCCTCCCTTCCAGAAGGGGGAGGGGTCTCAAACTACCAACTCTCTTGCTTTCATAAATCTCCAAATGCCAAATTTGATTCCATTTGCTTGATTATTTCTCGAGTTATGCAGAAATTTCTGTTTCATTTATATGGGAGCTTCCCCTTCCAGCAGGGGGAGGGGTCTCAAACCATCTTTGAAACATTTCCTGCCTTTGTTTACCTCCGCATGCCAAATTTGGTTCCTTTTGCTTGATTAGCTCTCGAATTATACAAAAATTTCTGTTTCATTTGTATGAGAGCCCCCCCTTCCAGAGAGAGGAGGGGTCTCGAACCATTTTAGAAACATTTCCTGTCTTCATTTACTTTCACATGCTAGATTTGGTTCCATTTGCTTGATTAGCTCTCGAGTTATGCAGAAATTACAGTTTCATTTGTATGGGAGCCCACCCTTCCAGAGAGGAGAGGGGTCTTGGACCATCTTAAGAACCTTCCCCTGCCCCAAAAACTTCTGCATGCAAATTTTCAAGCCAATCGGTTTGGTAGTTTTCAATTATATAAGGGTCAGACAGACAGACAGAAGTTCATTTTTATATATAAAGATTTATTTATTTTTTTACTAATTCACTTTATCACTTTTCAAAAATCTAAAACAAAACGTTACTATTTTTAAAAAACTGAAAAAACTTGAGGAGCTTTTAGTAGAACGCGAATCTAATTTTACTACGGCGAGCAAATACCTTTTAGTTCTACTAGTTTGCTTATCTTTTAACAGATATGCCTATTTCGGTGTTTTGCACTCGACTGACTTTTTTTTAGTTTATTTATTTATTTAATTATTTATTTATTTATTTATTTATTTATTTATTTATTTATTTATTTATTTACTTGTTTATTTATTTATTTTATTTATTTATTATGACCATTTGACCTGATATGTGATTTTTTACCCTTGTTACCAAGCGGGGGTATAGCGATCGCTCGAAAAACCGACTTTCGGACTGATGCCATTCGACTCAGCTCGACGAGATAGGAAAATGTCTGTGTGTGTATGTGTGTGTGTGTGAGTTCTGAGTGATATGGAGTGAGGGGTCAACTTTGACCTAAACAAAGCAAAAGCTATCATGCGGTACATAAAATGACACAAGAATTCAAAAACCATATCAACAGAGGCCAGAAATAGTATCTAGGACTATATTGGCCACTTCTGAATACGTTCCAGGTATTCCCGGAGAACATACCGGGGGCCAAAACGGGACATGAGCGTTTCTCGAAAACAGCTGGACCAATTTGGATACTTCCAACGCCAATCGATAGGGATTCTGGTCCCATTTCATCCTATCGCATACGTTATTGATCAGATAACCGGTTCCGAAGATATGGCTGGAACAAATCTGGGGCTATTTGGGCCATTGGATCAACTCTTACAATAAAGGAACCAAACGTATCGTGCAGCACATCAAATAACATCGACGTTATTTGATGTGCCGCACGATAAGTTTGGTTCCTTCTGATAACAGAATTCGATAATAAGAGCAATGCATGGTGGTTATATAGAGTGTCTAGAAACACATTGGTCACTTCCGGATATGGTCAGCATAAGAACGGTCAGATCGCA
The DNA here is from genome assembly GCA_034211315.2 of Aedes japonicus. Taxonomy (NCBI): domain Eukaryota; kingdom Metazoa; phylum Arthropoda; class Insecta; order Diptera; family Culicidae; genus Aedes; species Aedes japonicus. Next base: position 6,306 of record JASCZW010020277.1, on the reverse strand, counting down.
CCATAGGTGGAAAAAACCAGGTTTTCAAGTTAAATATTACCAAAAGAGATCTAATTATCTTCTCATCATTTCTTCTGAAGATGTCGGGAAGCTATCTTCAAAACATGTAACACTGTACGCATTCGTAAAAATCCAATACAAACAATTCTGATACATCTTGAGCATATAATTCCTCACCCAGACCACGCACAAGCAAATCAATATTATTTTTCATTTGTCTCCCCCACCTGCGCGCATTTCGGATGAGCGGCACAGCTACATACAAACAAACACATTTTTCGTGCACCCAAAGCAAAAAAGTCTGTGGTGATAATTTTTCCCCGAACATATCCCGTCACACATTCCCTAGTTAACAGGCAAACGGTACAGTTCGTTTCTTCCGTGCTCCGTTGTGTTAATGGTTTCTCAAGGTGTATTAGCTCGAAGTTCAGTTTTTTTTTCTCCTCGACTTTATTTTGGCCGCAGTTGTCATCGAGTTTATTTTTTTTTCTGAAGTGGAAAGCCAGAAGTTAGAGCAGTGGTGATCAATTTTAATTTGCTGCAAACAAGTGACCAGCCATTTTGCCGCATCTCTGTGGATCACACACACCAGCAGTTCATCTTGTGATAGAGGCTATCCGTTTCATTTCATCGGCAGTAACGGTTCGCCTCATCACACTCGTCGCGCTTCACTCCTCCCCGGTAAAGGCGACCACGCACGTTCGCCACCCAGCAGCAGTAGCAGCAGCAGCAGCTCAATAATATCTACATATAAGATAAGTGTTTTGTTTTTCTCCTTCTCCCTGAATAGATTGTATTGTCATTTTGTGTTTTCGTTTGTGTTAAGCTTGTTTATTGTATTGAATTGTATTGTAGTGTGCTTTTGTAAGTGCCTCAGTGGTTGAGCATAATAAGCTCCCACGGGTGCGACATGGATGATTTGTCGGAAGATGATTCATCCATGCCGTCAAATAATGAGGTGTCTCAAAACGTCACCCGGTCACGGGCCTATCCAGATGATTCAGCTGGTCCATGGGTTGTATACTTTCAGCCCAAAACGAAACCTTTAAATGTTTACCAGATCAGTAATGATCTGACGAAACGATTCTCGGCCGTGACTGAAATCATTAAGATCAGGCCCAATAAACTTCGGGTCGTTGTGTCGAACCTGAAACAGGCGAACGAGATTGCTGTCTCTCAATTCTTTACACTCGAGTATAGAGTGTACATCCCAGCTCGAGGTATTGAGATAGAAGGTGTGGTCACCGAAGCGACTTTGACCCCTGAGATCCTGATGAAGCAGGGGGTTGGTCGATTCAAGAACCCCTGCTTTCTCCAGTGAAGATACTGGATGTGAGAAAATTAGGCACAGTATCGATCACTAAGGGTGAAAAGAAGTTCACTCCGTCAGATTCGTTTCGCGTGACCTTTCTGGTTCAGCCCTCCCTCAATACGTCGAGTTGGGAAAACTTCGACTACCTGTGCGTTTGTTTGTACCACGGGTAATGATCTGCCAAAAATGCCAGCAGATGGGACATACGACCTCCCACTGCGGCAATAAGGCACGCTGCTCAAATTGCGGGGAGAAACATGAGGATGGCGCCTGCGCAGACAGTACACCAAAATGCGCTTTCTGTAAGGGTACTCCTCCTCATGCTCTCTCGTCGTGCCCGGCGTACAAGCAACGCGGGGAAAAATTAGAACGATCACTTAAACAGCGTTCTAGGCAATCTTTCGCCGAAATGGTGAAAAAGCCTCACCATCACCCAATGCCAATACGAATCCCTTTGCTCCTCTGTCAGATGACGAGTCTGACTTTGACTTGGTTGAAGAGGGAACATCAGTCAGTTTTCCGGAAGGTGCTTCAAGGAAGCGAAGACGCGTTCGCCAACGGAAAGTTGCTGAGCCGGAGCCCAAAACCAGTTTGCCCAATTCAAGGAAAGGTGGAAAAAGGAAAATCCTAGTCCTCCTGGTTTCCGTAGTACTAACTACACCCAGGAGTTTCCATCTCTCCCGGGGACATCCAAAACCCCTAGCGCCCCGATTTTAAGAACAGAAGTTCCTTCTCCATCTGGACTGTTCTCATTTGATGATATTGTTGAAGGTATCTTCAAGTACCTCGAAATTTCTGACCCTCTCAAAAGCATTGTTATGGCAATGCTTCCCACAGTGAAGACCTTTTTGAAGCAATTGACAATTAAAGTGGCCCATCCTTGCAGCTATCATTTCCTTCGATGGATAATTTTCCAAATGAGGTCGGGGATTTGATCACTGTTCTACAGTGGAATTGTCGAAGTTTGATTCCTAAATTGGAATCATTCAAATTTTGGCTCACTATACCGGTTGTGATGCATTCGCTCTTTGTGAAACATGGCTCTCTTCCGAAATCTATCTTCCGATTCATGATTTCAATATTATTCGTCTTGATCGTGAGGATTCACGTGGAGGAGGAGTACTTTTGGGGATCAAAAAGTGTTACTCCTTCTATAGAGTGAATTTTCCTCCAATTCCAGGTATTGAAGTTGTCGCATGTCAGGCTGTTATTAAAAATAAAAGCCTTTGCATTGCTTCCGTTTATATTCCTCCAAGAGCCTCCATTAACCGAAAACAACTCTCAGATGTTTGTTCGGTTCTTCCTGCTCCGCGGTTGGTCATGGGAGATTTTAACTCTCACGGTACAGGCTGGGGAGAACTGTACGATGACAACCGGTCTTCTTTGATATATGACCTCTGTGACAACTTCAATATGACAGTACTTAACAATGGAGAAGTAACACGTTTGGCTGGTACATCCTCAGTTGGCAGTAGATTAGACCTCACCCTTTGTTCGAATTCATTATCGTTGGATTGCACATGGAATGTGATTCAAGATCCCCACGGTAGTGATCACTTGCCCATACAAGTTTCGGTTGCCACCGGGTTCAATCCGTCGAAGTCTGTCAACGTCACGTATGATCTTACCCGTCACATCGATTGGACAAAGTTTAGGACAGCAGTAGATGAAGCCGTAACGACGGTAGAAAGGCTTTCACCGCTGGAAGAGTATAACTTCCTCTCCAACCTGATCTTAGACAGCGCGCTTCAAGCTCAAACTCGACCAGTTCCAGGAACGTCATTTCGCAGGAAACCTCCTTCTCCATGGTGGGATCAGCAATGCACCGAGGTTTACCGTAAAAAGTCCGACGCGTTTAAAGTTTTCCGTAGACGTGGAACACCTGAGCACTTCGAAGTATACACGGCTCTCGAACGTGAACTTAAGAGCCTCATCAAGGCCAAGAAACGCGGTTACTGGCGAACATTCGTGAACGGGCTATCGCGCGAAACGTCGATGAGTACTCTTTGGAACACGGCGCGAAGGTTGCGTAACCGAACTACGAACAACGAGAGCGAAGAGTACTCGGACCAATGGATCCTCAAGTTCGCGCGAAAAGTTTGTCCAGATTCTGTGCCGGCACGGATGATTCCTCGCGAAACCTCGAATTCGATAGATGAGATTAGCCAACCCTTTTCAATGGTAGAGTTCTCTCTCGCACTCTTTCGTGTGGCAATACGGCTCCAGGGGCTGATAGGATCAAGTTCAACTTGCTTAAGAACCTCCCAGACGTCGCGAAGAGGCGCATGTTGAACTTGTTTAATCAGTTTCTGGAACTAAACATTGTACCGGATGATTGGAGACGGGTGAGAGTTATTGCCATTCAAAAACCTGGTAAACCCGCGTCCGACCACAACTCCTATCGACCCATCGCGATGTTATCCTGTATTCGAAAGTTGTTGGAGAAAATGATCCTTTTCCGTCTGGACAAATGGGTTGAGACGAATAACCTGCTTTCAGATACTCAATATGGTTTCCGTAGGGGTAAGGGAACGAACGACTGTCTCGCGTTGCTTTCCACAGATATTCAGTTAGCTTTTGCTAAAAAAGAGCAAATGGCTTCTGTATTCTTGGATATAAAGGGGGCTTTTGATTCAGTATCTGTTGAAGTTCTTTCAGATAAACTCCACGCTTGTGGCTTTTCACCATTAATGAATAATTTTTTGTACAATTTGCTGTCAGAGAAACAAATGAGCTTCTCTCATGGAACCTCTACAGCTTCCCGAATTAGCTACATGGGTCTCCCCAGGGATCATGTTTAAGCCCCTTTTGTATAATTTTTATGTCAAAGACATTGACGGTTGTCTAAGTGACAATTGTACGTTGAGACAACTTGCAGATGACGGCGTAGTGTCTGTCACGGGACCCAATGGGGTCGATCTGCAAGGACCCTTACAGGATACCTTAGACAATTTGTCTACTTGGGCTCTAGAGCTAGGTATCGAATTCTCTACGGAGAAAACTGAGTTGGTAGTTTTTTCTAGGAAGCATAACCCAGCACAACCGAAGCTTCAAATTTGGGGTAAGCCGATAACTCATTCTATGTCCTTTAAATATCTTGGGGTCTGGTTCGATTCAAAGTGCACCTGGAGATCCCATATTGAGTATGTGAAGCGAAAGTGCCAGCCAAGGATCCCTACCCTACTTCTTATGAAAAAAAACACTTGTAACACTTTTTAACATATATATATAGGCATTCATTCATTTTGTGACATTTCATTTCGTGACTCGGCTGGCGGCCATTTCACACACATTTCATTTCCACCATTTCATTTCCTCTCTCGTTCTCGTTTCTCTCTCTCTCGTTTGGATTTTACGTTCTCTGCATACTCTCTTCTCGTTTCCTGGGTTCCTCTCTCTCTGTTCTACTATAAAAAAAAAAAAAAAAAAAAAAAAAAAAAAAAAAAAAAAAAAAACATATATATATATATATATATATATATATATATAGCACTGCTGCCGTTTTTTCTTATATATATATATATATATTCCTGCTCTCTTTGCCTCTCTTTGATTATTGATGGTAATGTGGTAATGAAGTAATAATAATAATAAATGTTAATTATATGTATGTATGAGAAGTAATAATGATAATGAAATAATGAAATGAAAATATATGAAATAATAATAATATTATCATAATGCAATGTGTCGTAATAACTAATATATATGAAGAAAGTAAAAATAATGTATAAGAAACTAATAATAATAATAGCGATAATAATAATGTAACGTGTATGGCGTAATGATAATAGTAATGTAATAGTAATGATAATAATAAATGTAATGTAAACAATGGAAATGGTAATGATTAAATAGTGAGTAGTGGTATTAATGGTAATGTAATAATGAAATGATGGTGAGTGATGAGATGTGTGATGGCATCGTAATGAGAATAATGTAATGTGATGGTAATCGTAGTATTATAAGGCAATAATGTAATAAGCAATGATCTTAATAATGATGATATTATTATTATTATTAATAATGACTGGAGATAATGTCAGTAATGAGATTAATAATGTGTGTGTGTGTGTGTGTGTGTGTGTGTGTGTGTGTGTGTGTGCGTGTGTGTGTGTGCATGCGTGTAATAGTAATGTGTGTGTGTGTGTGAGGAAGTAATGTTAATGTGTGTGTGTGTGTGAGAGTGTGTGTGTGTCTAATAATGTTGATAATAATAATGATAATAGTAATGTTATTAATGTGAGTGTGATAATGATAATGTGTGTGTAACATATGTAAATGAAATGTAACAATGGCGTATTATGAAAGTAAGTAATGAATAATCAATAGTGTGTATGGATAATAATAAATCAACTGTGTAATAGCAATAATAATGATAATAATATTATAATAATAGTAATAATAATATTGTTGATCGTAATGAAATATTAATATTAATAATAGTAATGGTAATAGAAGTAATAACGTAGTAATAATAATAATGATGGTGATAATCATAATAATGATAATCAATAGTAAAAATATATTAATAATAATGATAATAATGACAATGTGTTTGTGTGGCGTAATGATAATAATGATATTATTAATGATAATGGTAATATTAAGTAACAAAACAATAATAAATGAAATTAATAATGTAGTAGTATTAATGTGTGAAAATGGTAAATGAAATGAAAATGAAATGTAATAATAATATGAAATATTAATGTATGTATGTAATGGGGTAATAATGAAAATGAAAGTAATGAAATAGTAATAGTAATAATGGTAATGTAATGTATGTGTAAATATTATAATGAAAATAATATGTAATGTAAATAATAGTAATCAAGTAATGAAAGTAATGTAGTCTCTCTCTCACGGGTTTGTGTGTGTGTGTGTCTGTCTCTCTTGTGCCTGTCTCTGGTCTCTCTGTCTCTCTCTCCTTCCCCCTGTCTCTCTCTCTCTGTCTCTCTCTCTCTGGGGGGGGGGGCGGTTCCCCCCCCCCG